>JARHVA010001018.1:2770000-2922500 GCA_037957365.1 Torreya grandis
TAACTTGCTTGGACACTAACATACCGCGATACTATCCAAAGGACCGTGATACTCACCAAAGCTAATTTTGACACCTGGATCATATTTATGACACCATGATCAGATTATATGTTAGTTTTTAACCTCCAAATCATTTATCCCAGTCAATTTCTAGCTAAGTACATATTTGTGTGATTCATTGCTATTTTTAGAATAATCAATTACCTCAATTATTGTACAAATCAATGGATGTATTTATTTCATATTTCTCCATTTATCTACTATAGTCATACCCATTAATAAAATAGGTTTTACATTCTATAAATCCCTTAAAATTTAAATCATTTGGTGAAGCTAACTTACCTTGAATAGTGTAAAAACCCTAGCCCTAGATGCTATTAAGTTTTTTATCCTTTTATTTCCTATTTTTAGTGGTTGTGTTAGTAGACTTGATATATTTTACCCTAGTATCTCTGTTCCAAGTTGAATTAACAATTTTCATGGATAAAGAAGATTTATTTCCTCCTCATCTCTAAGAGGGTGACAACTACTTTCTCTCTAACCAGGTCCATGCTATCACTCCTCCAAGAAGTGAGGTAGCATTCACTATTATTTCATATGTATATACCTAACCTATCCATCCTTCAAACCCTTCCATTCCCATATTTCCCATTTAGGATGATTGTTTTCATGATCAATTGGAAACAACTAGGGTTTGCACTTGTGAGAATCTAAGGGATGAAATTCTCAGTATGAGCAAGCTAATTTTAGAATTACAAAATTAGAATTAGTTATTACATGAAAATATTATAATATTAGAAAAAAATATTACAAAACAAAAGCCTTTAGGGTATACTAGTGTCAATCATGTACATGCATCTTCACCTAGTCAATTTGTGGCAAACAATGTTACATATCAAAACAAAAAATCATTACAAAGTGCATCTATAACTAGTGATTCACAAAGTACTCAAATATCAAAAATAATCTCAAGTGATATTGTAAGGAAAATGATTAAATTTAAGTTGATCAACCTACCTCCTATACATCCAGTGAGGATATTTAGACATTATTGTGCATACCATAGAATGCATGTTCATTACACATATTCATGTTTAGCATTGAATAAACATATACAGCACATCATTTATAATAAGGAAAATATAAAAGATAAATTAATTAAGCAATCCACAATGATACATGATATATTCAAAAAGGGCTCAATTTAAAAATAGTACAAAAGTGATTATCAAAGTATAACTCAGAACATCGATAGGTTCACAAAGTAAAATTAGAGTAAGAAACAGTACAACAAAAATAAGTAAAGTAAGTTAAAGATACAAATATACCTCTCCAAACTGAGGTCCCCTTTCAAAAAAATATATATTTACTCAAAAATATCTATAAAAATTCAATTATCAAGGTCAAGGGCTGAGAAAAAATACCCAAGGTATCACTACTCCTATTCTAATAGTTAATAATGTTAGTCAACAAGGATTGGGATTTATGGAACATACTATAGAAAATCATTCGCAGATACAATTTATCAAGGTAAAAGATATAGATACACATGTAATGTTACAAAAAGAGAAAGAACTTAAGTTGCACATTCAAAATTAGGCTAAGCATATAACCATTCTCAAAAGAGGGTTTCTAATAATAAAGTCTTCAAAGAAAGCTATGCCTATAGTGGATATAGTTTCAGATGGAACGATCCCAATCAATAATCTAGACATTGCTAATCAAAATGAAGAAGATGATTCGAATAACCCAAATTATTATGATACAAACCATTCAAAAATGAAGATGCCACCTACATTACACAGAGGCATCCCATCGATGACATGTTTAGATTCTAGCACAATTCCTTATTAGTACATGGATTTTTATCCATAGCACTCTCCTTATATATAGTTTCACTCTTTTCCAGCTTACTTGTACACACTTTCATTTACCCCCAATTTCCTTATACATAGTTTCATTTATCATGATTCTTGTGCATAGTTTATTTTATCTTTCTCTATGTATATAGTTTAATTTTCATGATTGTTGGTACGTAGCTTATATTCATAACATATAAAAACATTCAAATAATACTTAAAAAATACAAAATTTTAGATTATATACATCTCCATGTTTTCATTCCTTATATTTTCTAGGTGTTACATATGCTACCTATGCTAGTATAATTATTTTTATCATACTTACATAATTCACTTGTTATTTTTTGAGTGATTTAAAATTACTACATGATTTAGGTCCTCTACATAGATCTAGATATGATGTTATCCAACCACTAGGGGCACACACATAGATACACTGATTAACATTGATACATTCACCCATTAGGGGGATCATACTATATAGATTCTAGTTTTTAAGGTTATATATTTCTATAACCTACATCACATATTTATCATTAATTATACCTTGACATTGATCATCTTATACTTCTCATTCTTTTTTTAATTACTACTACTATAGACTCGGCATATGTACTTATTTGCTCTTATATGTATTTGTATCACATGTTCATGCATACTTAATCCAAAATTCAAAAGTTTTGGTTGAAATATATTTCAAGAACACAAATAATAATGTTATCTCTGAGAAGAGATGTTTTATTTCTCATAAAATTGTAGATACAAACATATGCCTATCTCTAGGAAGAGATGTCTAATTTACTTTTCAGGATACATCTATTTTTATACATACTATGAAGTAGAAGGAGGATTTAGAAGGTCACCAATCTTGAGGTAGATGAAGTGGTTCGATTTCCACGATTTAAAACAACACAAAATTCAAGAAATTACCATTTTTAGAGACTTTCTATTTTTAGACAGCGCTATTAAAATTGAAATTACGGGCACTTATGTTGGGTTTTCAAGAGTCAAAACCCATCGAGCATATCTCATGCAATCTCATCATCTTCTCCTTATTATTATATTTCTAATGGGGAGTCAAACAAAGCTATGGCTCAAAATTTATGGCTCCCAAAAGTTTCACGACTAATTGGGGTAGAACTGTCGCCTGAAGTTGTCATCTAAAGTGTTGCCCAAACCAATACTTTCATTTCTAGCTTTACTAGTTTAGATTTAATTGTGTCTCTTTAATTCTACATCTATTCAAGGGCATTTGAATATGCCATTATTTTATGACTCTACGCCACTTCCTTTCATTGTATGTATTCTTTGGATATGTGTCCATGTCCTTGTGTGTGCTTTCTTAATTTTGTATGCAAACATTTAAACTATCATTTAATGTGACTCTAAGACAACTTGTTTTTTGTTTGCATATATGGGAATTTAAACATTTCCTTGTATGTGTTTCTTTCTTAGATTTAGTGACATGTGCCCATGTCCATTATATTTTGGCCCCTTGGCTACTTTGCATGCCTCATGTGTGTTGTATGTATGATTTCATGTATGCATCATGTCCATGACACTTGTATCTTGATTGTTAATTTCTTACTCAATTTTTGATGCCATAAGGGACATCATGCATCTCCCCTTCTTCCTTGCGTGCCTTGATGGACATCATGGCCCATCCCATAGGTAGTTACTAAAATTATATCAAGATTCATTGCTCATATACATGTTTACATTATTATATCTATCTTGAAAACCTTCTGAATGGTAGATCTAGCATACATCATGTATTACCAAATTATGCTTAGATTATCTTACATTTCAATGTCATCTATATACATTATATCAGTTTATTACATATTTATCATATATGCTCAGGCTAACACAAATGATGCATAGATTTTATTTTGAGGATAATTATTACATAGGTTCAACAAATTACATCAAAAGAGGGGGCATTAATAAGGGTTTTTCATAAAGAGAATGCCATCTGAGTGCACTTAGAGTATAGTTTCAGCACATAGACATAAATCACATAACTTAGAACCATGAAAACATAGTGAGAAATAGTCAGACATAGATCAGTTTTATTTTATATGAAAAAACACAAAATGACAATATTGTGACGCATGGGACATTAACATAGTGCAATACTATCCAAAGGACCACACTACTATCTAGTAGCCTTAGAAATAATAAAATCCATATGGGCCATAAATGTATAGTAGTTACAATTAATGTTTACACAATATCAGTCATAGATTATTAGTCATGCTTAGATTACTCTCAATTTTTCATAAAACCATACCAATTTGTTTAGATTGGGTTGATCATATGTGGCATGATCACTCCTATTTCAATTTTAGATATACATAGACACATATTTCTACAACCCAGTCTAGAATCCATATACATAAATATCAGAATTGGGGGCATGTGCGTGGCACATTATTTCCACATGATTAGTTTTACACCAGTTCATCTCAAATGGAATGAAAAATCTATATTATTATCCATGTTGTATACTTCAGACACCATTTTAACCAAGTTTCATCATATATTTATTCCTTATTCCATCTACAATGGTTGACATTTTTGCATAGCCCCTGAGTTATATTCTTGAGTACCTAAAAGGCCCCTGAACCATTTTACATTCCAAAGTTTTCAAGTGTCCCCAAAGCCATCATAAATAGTTTCAGCTACATCATACAAGTTTATTCATAAATGTATATACCACACATGGGTAAGCAAGGATAGATTCATGGCTTACTTGAGTTCTTGATCCACCTACATTGGAGGGTTAGACAAGTGATTAGTCCAATCCAAGTTATCCACAGATTATGATCCACTAAAAAAGGGTGCACAATGATGGAGTCAAAAGTATATTGATTTTTTGAGCCACCCACACATGGGGATTGATCGATCCATTCAACTCAATCTAAACTATTCACCATTTGATCATTAGCTACACACACATAAGATGTCACTAGGTTTTTATATTGGTTCATGAAGCCAGTGAGGTGTGTTCATTCCTTCCCTCTCCCTTATCTTTTTACTAATTTTTGTATTTTGTTTTTTATCTCTTAAGTAAGGAATGATTCATTCATGTTTCATTTGTAAAACACATAGTGGATCATGCCTTGTATACTCATATCTAGATTCATGACTTTTGCCTCATACGTAAGTCTAGGTATGCTTTTTCCTTTATCCTAGTAAAATCACTTTGCTACATTTCTATAATAAATGGGGGGAAATATAGTCATTAAAATCAACCATCCATGCCTTGGATGTCCAGCTGAGGTCACTTTTCCCTTAGTATATCATTTGAACCATATTAGAGGCCCTTTTGATTCACTTTTAATCACATGATAGTCAAAAATAGCACCCAGGCCTATAGAACACCACATGAGACCCATAATGGTGCAATTCCTTATTTATTTAGGTCCCTACACCCTCTAATAACTAATTTACACCTCCTTAAGAGTATTAAGGTCAATCTATACCTATTCTTAAGTTACCCTCCCAAGTCTTTTTTATTTGAACACTATATAAACACTTGAACACTCTTACACCCTAGGTGGACATTATCATAGAAAAGAACATAAAAGTACCACTTCATATTAAGTAAAAGTCCCAATATTTCATTGATTCAGCCCATACACTTAATAGTTCATCCCTAAAATAGGTATTCAGATCTCAAATGGCCTCCAAGGCATCCTCTCACGCATTCACACTCAAACATTCTATCATTCATAGACATTCACACATATCACATGAGCAAGAGAACTACATCAAAATTGATCAATCCTTAGAGTATTGGTATGTAGGAAGTGTGCCCACATGGGGGTGTGGATCACACATTTAGCACATCAGAACTACTAACTCTTTTTTCTCATGGTGTTCATTCAAACCCTTACAAACACAAAAACCTAGATTTTTTAGAGGAAAAAAAAGCTACATAAAAAATTATTAATCACACAAAATTTAAATTTGGAAAAGAGATGGATCAAGGCCTATTATTAAAAACACAAAAATCATTTGTGTAGATTCTGACTGGGACACTAGCACACTACCTTGGACAATGGAAAACTATGGTACTATCCAAAAGACCATGTTACTAATTGTCTTATATATCTTTAAATAATATATGGTACTATCCAAGGGACCATGATATATGGAATGACATTGGATATATAATATATCTTTAAATATTCTATAATGTATCTAATTTTTTCTATATATCCACCCATCTGTTAAAAATTCAATTGAAGGAAACATTGTGCTTGTCCTTTGTTCTTACTTTTTCTTCCATCTTTCTAATACTATGTGCCAACTTACATACAATATCCTAAGCTCTATGTCCCTCACTTGAAAGGCCTTCTATTTTCTCCAAGTCCCACCTTTTCACAAAGAATTCCATAATGACTGCATATTCCCTATCTTTATAAACCCCCAATTTATGAGCCACAAAAACAACAAAAAACCATGAAATAGATTGACATCTTGTCCATCATACATCGAGTAAGCATGCATGTAGATATTTTTCATCATTGTGTCTCTAAAGGCTAGCCTTAAACCATTAGGATCAATCTCAAACAACTTTTCTACTATCTTTATGTATGTAGTCTCATGGCACTTCTCATCCATAGCAACGATGCCACATATTTGAGCCAAGTTAACATAACCATATTTTTTGGCCTATCTTATTGTATTGCCATGGGACATGAAGTTCGCTCTCTCTTGGAATGACATGTATATAAATTCATGTTATGGGCTATTTTCAATGCATGGATCCTTGACAAAGCATACAAAATAGAAAAAACTTAGGATTAGCATTCAAGTTTGTAGAAGTCCCAGCCATGAGTTATAAATGTGCAAATACTTTAAAAGGAAAAACTAGTAGACATGCAAGAGAAAGAAGTTTGTGTTGTGAAATTATTGATGCAAAAATTTTGAAAGGAAAAGTTATATGGCATCTAAACCAAAATAATTTTGTGTTGTGAAATTATGAAGATCTTGTTCAAGATGCACAATCTATTCATTTTATGGATGTAATTTAGCCTTCAAGGATGTTAGATACAACAACATACATCAAACTAAAATTGGTATATAAAACTATCAATGCTATTGGGAAATGGAAATTAGGGGTCATGTTGTAAAGGAAGTCTATCCTATATATTCGTTGGTGCCTATATAATTAATTATAGTATGGTACATGTTTGTTTTCATTTATTTATTACTTATATTTATATTGTTACTCATCCCTACAAAGGCATGTCTTATGGAATCAATTTTTAATTCATTGCCTATTATTCAACCAATTAAAGATTTTGAAAAATATTAAATATTGACAATTTAAAAGTATTATCTAATTTTTAAATATTAATTTTAATATATTACTTATGTCTTATCAAAGAACATCCCTCTATAATTAATGTAAATTTAAATTTCCCTAATTTAATGATGATAATCTATATTGGGTTTTGGATTGGTGGCCATCAGGGTCTATCATTTTTTCCACACATGTAGAAAGAAGACATAAAAGAATCCTAAATTGGTGGGGACCAATAACCAGTATGGTCCATGATTAGCTTGATTCGTAGAAGGATGTGTTTATATTTAGGGTGACCAAAAGATGATTTGGTAATGTGGTAGGAATTTGCATTACATTTTTTTGTGTGACCAAGTAGTGTGTTTTGGTGTGGTGTGATATTTTTTGAATAAGGATAAAATCATTTATTTTAGACGACAAAGCCATATAAATAAGATTTGATTTATACAAACCCAAATTTCTTCTCATCTCCTTTGGAAAATGACGAAGTAGTGAACTTGGTGAAGTCAATATAATATATACAACTTATTTTTATATTATAACAAAATATTATGAACATTAGGAGTTTTTAGTCTAATTCAAAAGACATCAATGTATATTTTTCCATCCATTCCATGTCATCCTCATCTCCACAAATTCTACACAAGACATTGACATCACGAATTTAAAACAATAGTCATGAAGCGACTTTAGTACCTACTGTTAGTTGTGAAAGTGTCTAGTTGTGAAGTGTCTTTGGTTCTAAATTAGTACCATGGAGATAGAACTAGAGGATCCAAACTTACAAGGACACCAAGTCCCTGATATTGTGTCACATGGCACAATCCTGGTACATAGGAACCATAACACACAAATTAAGAGCATAAAAATAAAGAGTAAAATCAAGTGAACAAACCAAAAAAAATTAGTCATAATTTAAGTTTTGAACACTTTTCCAGGGTTGTAAATCTACATTCTACCAACATGAAATTATACACACTTAGTAACATTCAATTATAAATTCAAAAGTTACACCCTTTCTATCTTTTTGTATTTAATTTATTGTTGTTTCATGTATTAATTAAATATTATTAATATATTAAACCCCTATTGTGATGATGTGAAAATTTTATTTCTATATATTGAGATATTACTTAATTAAATGTATTTCATTTTTGTAAAACTAACCACCTTTTTAAAAAAATAAAAATGAATGTCTTTTAAATGGTTTGTCTCAATTCAAAATGGAGGCAAATAACTATGGGGTTGATTTTTTACTTAAAATTGTCCCCCATGCCAATCTAATATTGTTTTTATTGAATTCTAATTACTATTTAGTAAACCCAATTCTAAACTTGAGTGTAAAAAAGTCTTTTTGTGATTAAAAAAATCTATGATAAAGACATTATCCTTAATGATGATAGAGCTCTAAAGAACTTATGGGATGTATGTAGTGATATTGGATATATAATGTATCTTTAAATATTCTACAAATCTCGAGCACATTTGATATATGTAAGACATCGGATATATAATATCTTTAAAAAATCTATAATATAGTTGCTTTTTTCTATATAACCACTTGTCTATTAAAAATACAACTGAAAGAAACATCCACATAACATGAAAAAATTTAATAACATTTTTTTTGGTGTTGGCTAGATTAGAGCAATAAATTATAATGGTATTATCAACATTGAGCGACTTAACCACATATTTTTGTTAGATATTTAGTGTAGATTATTTACAAATTGTGAATAAATATTATTAATATTACTTAATTTTATTATACATTTTGGTTAAAACATTTAATGTTGTTTATTTACAAGGTACTAATAAGGCATCTTAATTATATGATTTGGTTAAGACATCCAAAACAGCTAGATACTAGTTTGATAGAGTCTTTCAAAATAACTATTCTTAATCAAATTTAAATTGTGATAAAAATTTACAGAGCATTAAATTTTTATTTTAAATTTCAAATTATTATAGTAAGTTTGCATTATAGATTACATACAAACTTAAGCACCACCAATTCTCAATATAAAAGCATGAACTAGCTACTACATAACCTTTATTATCTAGAATTCTTACTTTATTATTTAAGGATACCACACTGCTTGCTTTGTAATATAATAATACAAGTTCTTATTTTATTGTTTAATGACTCAATAATTATAATAAAGTCTTCCAATTTTTTCATAAAGATTATATTTCTAAGTTCTATTATAAACTCATTACAAACAGTATTTACTTACATCCCCAAATAATTTTGTGGACCAAAATATACCTTTTAAATATTTAAAGACTTATTATATTGTAGATCCCTATTTTAAATAATATAATTTCCTCAATATACTTATATGTATGAGTGTAATATGCAATTTTATTGTTAACTATTTTAATATGAATAAGATTTAAGGTGCAAGAATGTTTGTGCTTTACAAAGTCTAAAGTTTTATAATATAAAATTATTAATGTCAAACTTTTAAATAAATAAATATTATGATTTATTTGATCATCAATTGTGTATTTAATATTGAATATATTGTTAATACATGAAAGATATATTTTATTATTCCAACGAATCTAATAATTTCATTATTCTACTACGTAAGGTATTGAAGGTTAGAAGGTAGACACTAACTACCCAAATTTTAATGTAGACCCTCATTTCTTATTTTTTAGATTGAGAGATTTAATTATTGTATTATATAGGAATGCAATAAATAAATTAAGGTGGAAAAATAAAGAATAATACCAAAAGATGAACCCAAAAATTCAAGTCATATTTTACATTTAAAAGACTTTGCTAAGGTTGTAAATTTACATTCTAAACACATGAAAGTATATACACTTAGTAACCTTTGATTATAAACTTTTTATCTTTTTGTATTTACTTTTTTGGTGTTTCATGTATTAATTAAATATTATTAATAGATTAAACACATGTTGTGATATGAAAATTTTATTTATATGTAGTGGGAAACTACTTAATTAAATGTATTTCATTTTTGAAAAATTAACCTCTTTTCTTTAAAAAAAATTAAAAATAAATTAAATTGAATCTGTTTTTGAATGGTTTGTCTCACCTCAAAATGGAGAAAAATAGCTCAAGGTTTATTTTTTATTTAAAATTGACCACTATCTAAAGATATTTCTTTATTATTTAAAATTGACCATTATCTAAAGCTCTTTTTGTTGCTATTGAATTCTAATTACTAGTTAGTAAACCCAATTTCAAACTTGAGTGTTAAAAGGTCTTTATCTGAATAAAAACAATCTATGATAGCAACATCATCTTTAATAATGATAGAGATCTAAAGAATTTATGGGATGTATATAATGATATTGGATATATAATATATCTTTAAATATTCTATAATTCTCAAAGACATTTGATATATGCAAATATATTGGATATACAATATATATTTTTATATTTTTTAATATAACTCATTTTTTCTATATGTCCACCTATCATGTTACCTAGATTAGAGCGATAAATTATAATAGTATTATCAACATTGAACACCTTAACCATACATTTTGGTTAAGATATTTAGTGTAGTTTATTTACAAATTGTGAATAAATATTATTAATGTTAATTTTATTATAGAGGACCTAGTTAATACATTTAATGTGATTCATTTATAGGACATGAATAAGGCAACTTAATTATATGATCTAGTTAATACATTCAATACAGTTAGATACTAGTTTAATAGCATCTCTCTAAAATAACTATTCCTAATCAAATTTGAATTGCAACAACAAATTATAGAACAATAAATTTTTATTTTATATTTTAAATTATTAAAAAAAAGATTGCATTATAGTTTACATAAAAAACTTAAGTACAAACAATTTTTAATACAAATATAAAGACTAACTACTACATGATCTTTATTATCTATAATTAATACTTTATTAACTAAGGATACCATAATTATTATTTTGTAATATAATAACACTAATATTTATTTTATGTTCAATGACACATCAATTATAATAAAATCCTCCACTTTCTTCTATAATATTGTATGTGTAGGATCCATTATAAACCCATTACAAACCACACTTACGTACATCCCTAAACCATTTTGTGGACTGACATTCATATGCATTAAAATAAAAATGATTGTATTTTCAAAGATATTTATAGAATTATTGTAAATCCCTATTTTAGAATAATGCAATTTCCTCGACATACTTATATAGGTTATATACCTATATGTATGAGTGTAATATGCAATTTTTTTGTTTAAGTATTTCATCATGTATAAGTTTTAGGGTGTAGGAATATTTGTTCTTTACAAAGTTTAAAGTTTTATAACATAATATCACTAATGTTATATTTATAAATAAATAAATGTTCATGATTATTTGATAGTTAATTATGTATTTAATATTGAGTATATTATTAATATATAAAAGAAATTATTTTTTTATAATATTAGCATAAATATTTTAGATAAATTTATGTAAACTACATCAATAAATATCATTTTTGAGGAGCCTATATCATTTTGATTTGTGAGTACCTCGAGTATGATATCTATCGGTGTATTTTACATAGAATTATCTAAGATATATGTGCTAGTATCATCGCTATTGTGTAAGATTAAATTTTTTAATAAAAACACATTTAATATAAATATTTAATTAATTATTAACAATAAAATAAAGAGAACCATAAATTTTGATATAAAAATATATAGAGAGAGGGAGATCAAAATTGTACATATATGACATATATGCAATATAAATTTAATCTAGAGAACATGGGAAGTAGAGAAAAATAGTGATATGACATATATGACATTAAAATGAGAGATAAATATCAACATATATATGATATATATAAGCAGCATAATATTAATAAGTTTAAGTAATTTCATTTGTGTACATGGGATCCTCTAACAATTGAAGTATTTCTTCTTCATTTTTTCTTTTATGTACCCCTTTTCCATTCTTCAATTTCTCAAATGAGCCATATGTGAAAGGTAGTGCAATCCTTAATCCATGTAATGAATTTACATGTGATATTGTCACAAATGTCAAACCCTATCTTTCTATAAGTCCTATATCAATTGTGGCTTTGTCAAGTGTTAAGCCCTATGATTTATGGGATTATCAATCCCTATGCTAGTTTCAAAGGTAGCTGACCCACGTGACCCCTTTGTATTGGATTGATAGGAATTGTAGTTGGAGATTCATCAAAAAAGGGAATCCCTATGTAGTTATCAAATTGAACCATAACATATGTAGATGGTTTAGGAGGTGTTAGCCCTGGTTTGTATACAATGCTTTGAATTTATCCAAGTGCACCATTGACAAGACCTGCTTCTATCCATAAATTTATGGTGAGCATCACCCTCACACCAACAAAAATCAACAATTCAACTTCCATTTTTTCATCATCCAATCTCATAATAGTATTATTTTGTCCTCTAGTTGCAATGGTTTGAGTAACAAGTTGATTCAATGCATATAATTTTCTCTTATTATGTTGACGCACATTCTCATTTATTGTAAATTAATGCATGTGTTCATTAAAATCCTCTTTTTTAGTTATTTCAAGTTGATCATCTATTCTAATCATCAATAATTACCAGTCGTTAATGGTTGGATTAACATCTCTTAGATTTTTTATAAGTTATTGGAATCGTTGTTCTTCAGTTTGACCCTATTGTCTAAATTTTTTTCAAGTGTAACAAAAATTACAAGTTTTTGCCATAATATTTTTGCATGTCTTGTACTTGTATATGCATTTCTATCCATTACCAGAGGTAACTCTCCTAAATCCCCAACAAAAATCATTGACCTTCCACCAAAAAACATGTCAAATTTTTTGGGAAATACTTGATGGAGTTAAGAATCTATATTTTTAAGCATCTTTTGACCTATAAATATCATCTCAGCAATTAAAATATATCTAACATATTTAATTTTGTCTTGAAAGGTTGTTAACCATGTTCCTTCTAGTTTTTCAAAATCTGAAATAGGAATTCGCAAGGTTGTATGTATTGTTGATGCACCAATTTTAAATGTGGTAACTCATGTTGGATCAAGTATTAGAAGGTGGAAATTTTATGGTTGTGATAACTCTATAAGTGCCAATTTAATCCCTCCAATAAGATAAAATTTCCATGTTCCTGTCATTCCTTAGATTATCAGATATAATGGAGATGTATTTTTTCCTTGATTATAATGTCTTATAATTATATCAAATGCTAATTTTTGTTTCTCACTCAGGCTTTCATAACATAAATTAGACTCTATTTGATCCATAGCAAGTAAGCTATTTGCTTTTATCATGCTTATAAATTTAAGAGATCTATTCATTTGTTATTCATCTAGGTAATTTGAATCCCAAATTATTTGCCTATGAATATCTCTTCAACCCACAATCTTAGAAACATTTAGATATTATTTTTGATGTAGGCATGATATGATCTCCCACTCATGATCGATTGTATTCTGTTGGATAATGCCATCATCTCCGTCCTCTATTTCTTGTTGAATGTCATTGTTTATTTCAATCCTTCACTCTATATGAAAAGGATTGATCCAAAACTCAAGATCTTTGGTTGAAAGATAATTCAAGAAATAAGAATCACACAATTGTAATAATTCTATCTCCAAGAAGAGATGTTTTATTGATAAAATTTGTAGATCCAAACATATGCCTATCTCTAAGAAGAGATGTTTGATTGCCTTTTTAGGCTACATGTACTTTTATACATATTTTTAAGGTAGGAGGAGGATGTGAGAGGTCATCAATCTCGATGGAGATGAAGTGGTTTGATTTCCATAATTTACAACATTACAGAATTTGAGAATTTTCTATTTTTAAAAACTTACTATTTTTAGACTACACTACTAAAATTAAAATTTGGGGCACTTCCATTTTGTTTCTAGGGGTCAAAACCCATCGAGCATAGCTCATACCATCTCATGGTGTTCCACTCATTATTATTTTTCCAATGGTTGAAACGGGGAGTCAAATAGAGCTATGGTACAAACATTATGGCTACCAAAAGTTTTGCCACCAATTAGGGTAGGACCATCACCTGAATTGTCACTTGAAGTGTTACCTAGATCATTGCCTGAAGTGTTGTTCATATCATTCCTCCCTCATTGAAAATCAATGTTCCCCATTACATCAAGATCCTTTATCAAGTGTGGCAGTTGTGTCTTGATCTAATTATCATCCACTAGAGCAAAACTCTACAAATCAAGCTCACCAATATCTAGTTGTTCTGCTATGATTATTTTGTTCAATAGAGGTGGATGATATGGAATGGCTACATCATTTGGTGTCATGGGTTGGAACCCAATGAATACTTAGAATGGACTATGCTTTGTGGAGATATATAGGACCTAATTATTCACCATTTTTGTCTGACCATCAATCTATGGATAGAAGTCCATGAACTTCCTTAACTTCGTATCCATTTGTTTCTATTGTTGTGTTGATTATGTAGTCAAGGTTACAGCATTGGCCCTTTTAGATTTATATGGTTTGACCACCATTAAAATGAGTTTTTTGGCATTGATTAGGGAGACAGATGTAGAAGGTGGTACCTCTGGTACCCTATAGCACCATGTTTCAAGAGTGAGGGTGATCCTTCAAGTTCTTGATTCATAGATGCCATGTCAATCATACATGAATGGTTGACCAAGGAGCACATCACAAACATCCAGATTCTCCACATCACACAAGACCTCATCTTGGAAAGGTTTTAATGCATATGAAAGAAGACACTGGTGGGTGACACATAGGTTTCTCCATGGACTCAACCATCCAATACTATAGTTTTTTGGGTGAGGCTTCATGGATAGATTTAGACTTTTCACAATATTAGCAGAGATTAAATTCTTTTGAATCCCACTATCAAGAATGAAATGTAGAGGCTTACCTTTCACCCATAACTTAGAGTGAAAAAACATTTCCTTGTCATTTGGCCTCTCTTCATGGGTCTATGATGAAACAATGATGGCATCAAGATTAGCATCTACAATCTATTCTTCATCTTCTTTGATTGTAGGGTATGTCTGAGGTAGAGCAGTAGATGTTGAGGAGTATGACTCAGAAAGTAGAGACTTGATGGCTCAACATTTTTCTTTGGAGTGAGTTCCATATTTGTGATAATCACACCATTTCTTAGTCTTCCCTTCCTTTTTATTATAGTTTTGGCCTCATGTTTGAGCTTCTTTGTCACTTTTCCATTTTGGAGGCTCACTCTTTGTATTCATTCTTCCATGCTTCTACTCAATCTTCATCATGAACTTGTATGCCTCACCGAGGGTCTCCAAATTGAAGAGTTACATTTCTCCCTATATATACCATTGTATTTCACCATGATATTTAAGAACCTTGTGTTTCTCACTTTCCTAGATGCCCAATATCATAGATAGAAAATGAAAAATGTCAGTGTAATCTTGAATAGATTGTTCCTTACCATGGTGAAGTTGTTGTCACTCTATGTACAGATCATCATATTCTCCAATGGGGTAGTATTCTTCCTTTATAGCTTCTATGAAATCATCCTAGATAGGTTCCACCTCAAGGCCAATATCATCCATATTGAATCTCTTCTTGTATGCTTCCCACCAATTTTTGATAGGTAATGATGCTTTCAAAAGAGCAAAAGTGATCTCTTTATCGGTGAATTTATTTACAAAAAAATAAGATGACAATCGATCCAAAAAAAATTCTACTACATCAGCGTTGATTTTGCCTTCAAATGTACGGATATCACAATTCCCTTGAACCTTGAAGGGTGTTGGGGTTACAAATGAGGAGCCAAAATTTTCCATCAAGATTTGTTGGAAAATTTGGGTGAATTATTGTAGCATCTACAATTGTTATTGTTGGAAGGATTCATTCACCATTTCCTTGAAAGGATTGGATGTCTTGGTGTTGTCTATCATTTGAGGTCATTTAAAGTGAACAAGTGGTAGTCTGCTAGATCTTGTATTTTCAACCCAAGCTTCCTATAGTCTGACCTCATCCTCAGAATCATGCACTCTTAAGATAAATTGCTCTGATAACACTAATCCAAAACCTAGAATCTTTGGTTCAAATATAATTCAAGAAATAAGAATAACACAATTGTAATAATGTTATCTCTGAGAAGAGATGTTTTATTGATCAAATTTACAGATCCAAACATATACCAATCTCTAATAAGAAATGTTTGATTGCCTTTTTGGGCTACATTTATTTTATACATAATTTGAAGGCAGGAAGAGGATGTCGAAAGTCACCAATATCAAGGGAGATGAAGTGGTTTGACTTCCATAATTTAAAACATTACAGAATTCAAAAAAAATATTATTTTTAGATTACACTACTAAAATTGAAATTTGGGCCACTTCCATTTAGTTTTCAAGGGTAAATACCCACCAATAAAAGCTTGTTCCATCTCATGGTGTTCCCCTCATTCTTATCTTTCCAATAGTTCAAATGGGGAGTAAAACAGAGCTATGGTGCAAAATTTATGGCTCCTGAAAGTTTTGCCACCAATTGGGGTTGGACCGTCACCCAAATTATAGCCTGAAGTGTTGCCCAGATCATTACCTGAAGTGTTGTCTGGCTCAAGGATTATATTTAAATTCACCCCAATTATATTTTATTGTCTCCTCATCTTGGCCAATGTCTATCTCAATACCATGGAATGGTTTGTACAATAGTAACTCTAACCAATAGAAATCTACAAATTTTTGACTATTTTGTTCTAGGATGCCATAAAACCTGGGTCACCCTTACAATAGCACATTTTTTCTTATTTTCCACTTTTCTCCTTTTCTAATTTTAGGATTATATATCCAAGATATTACAACCTAAATGAGTGGTAAATGATCCATTGAGAGAGGTCTATCAATATATCCATCAATTATTGAATTTCCATTTTTTTTAGTTTCTTCATCCCCTTTTAATACCAAATTTAATACTAGTTTAAAAACTTTACACCCAACATTCAAAGATACAAATACCTTGCTACACTCCATTAAGGAAGTTCTAACAACATGTGACATGTTTCCATTGCACCTTTATCTCTTTCAACAATTACTTCAGTTAGCAAACGTCTATACACTCGTGCAGCAGAATCTTCTGGGTTTTTAACATTTTTAAGTCACATCAACATTTGTTGATATGTTTTTAAACTTTTCTCTAATTTTGTAGCATACTTTATAATGTAGTTCACAATGGCATGTTTTGATAGGATCAGTTTCTAATCTACATTTGCACACCACAATTGGAACACATGACGATTATGAGTATTCACACAATCATCATTTCTTTTTGGCTCATATTTTCATCTCCTTTTTCTATATATAGACATATTTTTGATCCATCAAGATAAAAAGGCCAAGGTGCATTGTACCTACATCAAATAAAATTTTGTGTTATTATTCATATGAAAAACATAATACATATTTTTAAACTAATGCTTATCATTTTTAAGATAGTTATTTTTACCTACAAACCTTTATTCCTCTTTTTTTCCGTAGGCAAGCTCAATCTTTACACATGGTATAATGCTCCACACAATTAATTAATTCTTCATAGTCTTGATCTAGATATATTTGATTAATGTATATTGTGTTCCTCAAACATGGATGTGATCTCAAATTATGTCCTCCCTGTATCACACATGAAATTATATTCATTTATAGTTTTATAATAGTCACTTTTTTATATAACATAAGTAAATTTTTAATCAATTCATACTTGTATGTTTCTTTGATGTGCATCTCCTAGAGGATTCCATAGATGTACGATTCCATTGAAATATGTTTTGGCAAAGTCAACTTGATCTTTATTTTCCCAATCAAAGGTTTCCATATTCAGTGATCCATCCAACCATAAAAACCCATGTACATGTGGAGACCCCCTGTGTTGCCATTCATATCTACACCAAAAATATTTAACTTTCATAAAATTTTGTAGTATCTCTTTTCAAAACACTGTATTTCTAATGTGCATATAATAACAACTATATGTGGGTGGTCAATTATGTTTTATCACTACCATATTTGTGTTTCACGTGGATCAGTAGGTGGATTTATTGGCATTAGTATATGGAGATATGGCCAATACATATC
The DNA here is from genome assembly GCA_037957365.1 of Torreya grandis. NCBI lineage: Eukaryota > Viridiplantae > Streptophyta > Pinopsida > Cupressales > Taxaceae > Torreya > Torreya grandis. The sequence continues at coordinate 2,788,278 of JARHVA010001018.1, forward strand.
TACTACATTTAAAGTAAAGAAGATAGTTGGCATTCCAATTTGATGCAACAGGTTAATTAACTCTGCACGACACTTTGTCTAATAAGAATGTGTACCTCGTACTGTAGTTCCATATTACATCAATTGATCTGCAAGGTGAGATTCTGGCATACTATCCATGTGTTCATGTAATTCATCAATTTTAATAGGTGGTTCTTGAAGTCTTTTCTTTACAAATACTGCTAACAAATTTTGTGCTTGATTTTGCATTATCCTATTCATGGAAAGATACCTAAATTGAGGGTGTGTTCCAATATGAGTATCTCAATATCGAATCAAATGTTTCACATATTCATGCAAATGTACATGATTTAGTCATGGTTCTAACTAATCACACCTTCCATCAAATAATAGTGTAGGGAAAGTCATGTCTAATAAACCTTATGTTACATACTCATTCAATGGAGATGTACCAATTTGTGGCTAAGTCATTAGTTCACCTAGATTAGCATTTAGATTGTTTACCCAAGCTCGAATCACTTCCATCTCTCTCACGAGATTGGGTGGTTTGGTTTCCATTGATGACATGTGATCTACAATATTACCTTCATCTATCTCAAGTATAGGACTTGGAAAAACATATTCATTGAAATCTATATTAAATTCCATGTTAACTGAGTTCAATTTTTTGAACACATTTGTAGACTTATTGGTTGGGAGATCGTTTAGTGTTGTTTTATCAATCTTGACATATTTATGAAACTTATCATGTTCAATCTTATATTTAAGTACATTATATACATGATCTTTATTCATAATAAAGTTGTATGTAGTTCCACTTTGATGCTTTGTTTGCACTATGATAATTAGAAGATCTAAAATATTATGTGGTTATTTTTTTAGCAATTTCTTTAACTTCATGTGGAAAATAAATATTACCCCTTTGTGTCTGCATTGCCCTCCTATTGCATGGATCACCTAAATAATTGGATTCACACAGGTGATCAACATCTCTTCCACTTGGGTTAAGTTTACCAATTCAAGTGGTTGGGGACTAGGATCCATGTTATTTGTTTCAAAAAATTAGTTCACACCTTTCTCTTGATGACATCTGCTACAAACAAGTCCTTCAAGAGCTCAACAAATAATGTACCAGGGTAACTCTCTTGACAAATATAACACATATGTGGTGAAGCAAGTTTATCTATCTCACGTCAAAATAACAATTATGTAGTCATGAAATCTATACCAACATTTTTGGTTATATTAATATTTATTTGTTCTTGATTTCTCCAGGATTCTTACATTTCACTTGGCCATGTTTGTTCACTAATTTTAAAATTATTTTTCTTATTTTTTCTTTTGACAGTGGTTGTTTCTATTTGATTCTTCATAGGCCCTTGTATATCATCATCAATATTAGTAAAATTGAATTCCAATGGCTCTATCAATCTTTCTTGGGGGGCTTTTGGTACATACCTTGTTCCACTTTCCCTTTCATGAATAGGGCTTTCAACAAATTCCATCATATGTTCTACTTCTCTCTCCATTGAAATTTCACCATCACCATCCACAGCAACATTATTATTTGTAAAGCGATGCCTTTATACTCTGTCTCAATTTCATTGTTGTAGTAGTTCTCTTTCTGCATTAGTTATTTTATCTGCATGTATTGATCTTTGTAATCTTCTTTGTAATATAGCTTGGTCTTGTTGAGAAGTTTGTGCAGGATGTTGTATCATATATTTTGCATGTTCTCTCATTTGTCCTTCTAGCTCTTTGATTGACAATTTGGCTCTACATTTTGTGTGTCATTGTCTTTAATATTCATTTTTATTTATTCTATCCTCATCTATCATCGGTAATTATCATTTTTTTCTTTGGTATTTTCAAAAGTATTCTCTTCGACGTTCTCACCTTTGTTCTTCATATTATTTTTTGTGTTATTCATTTTCAAACTGCATTTTTTATCGAGCCATATTCCCTACATATTTATTAAATAATTTTTCTATTAATCATATAACTATAATAATATTATAATGCATTCATATTAACTAATATATAAAATATGTATATAATGACTAATCAATCTTAAAATAATATAAAATCATAACCCTAATATCAAATTAATTAAATATTTAAATATCATATCTTAAAAACTAAATTAATTTATATGAAAAAACACATTATAAAATGATATAAAACTTATAACCCTAATATAAAATTAATTAAATATTTAAATATCGTGTTTTAAAAAACAAAACTAACAATAACAATCATACATAAAATTAGTAAAATATAGTTCGGTAAAATGAAAGCCATATGTGAAAACAAAACTATTAAAATAAATCTATTATTATATCAAGACAATATATTTCACCAGTACTAATCCATAAATATTACTGTAAATGACTATCTTACCGCATTAATATGTTTTCTTTTAGACTTAAAGATCGGTTATATTAATATTTGTTTTTTCTCGATTTCTCTCAGATCATTGGCAGATTAAAGAATTAGGGATGATTTATAAATTTACAGTAATAGATTTATATAGACGCAAAATATAGTTCGTTGTCAGAATTATGGAGATGTAGTTCGTTCTCAGAAATAATATTAAGACAGAATTATTATTAAGACATAAATATAGGTACAAAATTATAACTGTAAAATATAGTTCGGATGAATTAATATCGGTGTAATAATACGAGTAGTTAAACTGAAAATATAATTTTGTTTTAATATAAATGGTATTTTTACGGTGCATTATAAATATATAATTCAAATTTAATCATTTAATTTTGAATTTTTGATTTGTAAATAAGTTTTTATTTAAAACATAAATGTTATCAAAAAGATTGTAGTTCAATTTGTAGGGATGATGATTGTTTATATTTATTTATCTAAATCCTTAATATTGAAAGGCAAACAGTTAAAGAAAATCATACTCTGAATAATTTTAACAATATAAATGTTCCTTATTAATGAATTTTTAGCTAAAGAAACTCCTTAATTTAAGTATATAATTAACATTATAAATCTACTATTATTTATTTTCAAACTATAAGTAAAAATACTAATATTTTATGTAATTCAATATTTCCATATAATACCTTCAAATATATATTTAATTAATATACATATTTTTTAGATAAATCTATGTAAAATATACTGATAGATAACTATGTCTATAGAGCTTTGTATATAGATAGGAGACAGAGCGACCAACCTACATAGATATAATCATCAGTTATAAAAAAGATTATCCTTTATGACTCAACTGTCTATTATATATCTATAGATACATGTAGTCAAGAATATTAATAATATATATGAGGGGGTGCCCCCCACCCCATAGATAATATCTAAACTCAAGTATATACCGTGGATAGATAAATAGACATGATCAAGAATAGGAGAATTAGATATGAATATTCTCTGTTATATACGTGATACGAGTCCACCCCATTCTAATCAACCCTATGGATAAATAAGGCTTGCTGACCTATATATCTATATGCCACCGCCCCACTTTAATTAGTTAAGGGAGCATATAGTCTATCTATCCTATGTGGAACCACCCCATTGGATTCAACCCTAGGAAAATAAATATGGGTGGGGGGACTATCTCTATCTATATATGGGGTGGGGATGGCTATCTATTTATATGGCTCCACAAATCTCATTTCTCTTTAGGGGTCAAAGGGCTTATATAATTATCTGGGTAGATCAATCCACTTGGATGGGAATGGAGTATAAAATGTATTTGTTGGGTGCCATATATAGATATGTGGGGAGGGGGAATCTATCCATTGGGATCAAGGGGGGAACAACATAAATTTATATGGGTGATATTTTAATATTTAGTTCTCAAGTATCTGACTCGACCCCCCTCTTTAATATATTATAGAGATATGAGCAAAACGTAAATGTTTATAAAAATATATAGTGCTGCCACAAAATAATTAGATATCTAGATGACTTGACATAAAAGAGAATTGAGTGGCACTCAACACCCTATATATGAAATAGTAGGCACTCAACTTACTGATCACAAAATCTAGTTAATAACATCTAATTTTATATATATTGTGATACTACTTAATTAAATATATTTCATTTTTGAAAAATTAACAACCTTCCCTCTTATTAAAAATAAATAAAAATGAATATGTTTTTGAATAATTTATTTCACTTAAAAATGGAGGCAAATAGTTGAGAGCTTTCTTTTTTATTTAAAATTGTCCAACATCTGAAACCCATCTTGTTGCTGTTGAATTTATTCTATAATATAGCTGATTTTTTTTCTATATAACCACCTGTCTGTTAAAATTCCAACTGAAAGAAACATTGTGCTTGTCCTTTGTTCTTGCTTTTTCTTCCAGCCTTCTAATTCTAGGTGCCAACTTACATACAAAATCCTGAGCTCTATGTCCCTCGCTTGAAAGGCCTTCCATTTTCTCCAAGTTCCACCTTTTCACAAAGAATTCCAAAATGTCTGCGTAGAACGTGGCTGTATAGACCCCCATTGTGTGAGCCACAGCAGAAAAATGGTCAAACAGATTGACATTTTGGCTTTCATACGTCAAGTGAGCAGGCATGGAGATCTTTTTCCTCATCATGTTTCCAAAGGCCAGCATTGCACCATCAGGATCGATCGCAAACAACTTTTCTACTATCTTTTTGTATGCAGTCTCATGGCGCTTCTCATCCGCAGCAACGGTGCCACATATTTGAGCCAGGTTAAGATCACCATATTCTTTGGCCTGCCTTACTGTATTGCAGTGGGATATGAAGGTTGCTCTCTCTTGGAATGACGTGTATACAAATACAAGATATGGGCTGTTTTCAGTGCATGGATCCTTGACAAAGCATACAAAACAGAACTTAGGATTAGCATTCAAGTTTGTAGAATTCCCAGCCATGAGTTATAAATGTGCAAATACTTTCAAAATAAAAATACATTCAAAGGAAAAACCAGCAGACATGCAAGAGACAAAAGTCTGTGCTATGAAATTATTGATGCGAAAATTATAAAAGGAAAACTTAGATGGCATCTAAACCAAAAGAAGTTTGTGTTGTGAAATTAAGAAGAGCTTGTTCAAGCTGTACAATCCATTCATTTTATGGATGGAATTTAGCCTTCAAGGATGCTTGAGACAACAATATACATCAAACTGAAACTGGTATATGAAACTATCAATGCTAATGGGAAACATAAATTAGTGAGCATCTCGCATAGAAATTAGCTTCAAACAGTTTCAAAGAGAAAATTAGTTGCCGTTTAAGCCAAAGGAAGAAAGTGGGTGCTGTGAAAACATCAATTCAAACATTCTCCACACAAGAATTACTGGAATCTAGACTCAAGCAGGCAGTAAAATTATGGTTGCATTTGATTTTCTAAGCAAAATTTAGTGGGCATCTAAGCCAATGGAAGTCAATGCTCTGAAACCATTAATAGGACCTTTTTATGAGAGGAACGAGCTTATATCTAAGCCTAAAAAAGGCAGTGCTTTGAATTATGAATGCAAACAAATTAGGTGGATCAGAAACTTTTAGGTTTCCACAATCCCTAGTAGTTGAAAAATAAGGCTTATAGGGAAAACTGCATTAGAAATTTTCTTATCACTGAATCGAGTTACACTTCATGAACCATCATCAGGGTAATCGATAATGAGTCAAAAAGAGTGATCTTAAAAATCAATTAAAAAAATTGCAGCACAGTTTTATTCTCAAGTCTTATTATTCAAATCAGGGGGATATTTCAGCTCAAAAATTACATATGCAAATATTTTCAAAGAAAAATTACTAATACAACTGTTTTCAAAAAAACAAATTACCACAAAAATTATTAATGCAACTATATTCAAAGAAAAATTAGCCCACCCCTAACTTCTAAGCCTAAGATCTCCGTGCTGTGAATTGATGCCAATGCAATGCACACCATTTACCAAAAAAAAACTAAAAATAAAAGGAAATCATACCAATGAAAGGAAAAGTAGTTTACAAAAATCCATGCCATGATAACAACAATTCAAATATTCAAGGAAAGAATAATCAGCCATTTTGCTTTGTTTTTGTAAGACAAATAGACCCAAAAAAAAAGCTAAAGTAATCCCCTCAAATTAAGCAAAAACAATGAAAATATCCAAATATAAGATGAAAGTTAGTCCCGCTAAATTAATGTTACGAGTAGGATTTTATAAACCTACCATTCCTGATCCAATTAAATACTGAATAGTCCTTTCAATCTGTTTCATGTCTACCCTCCCAGTCAAACAGAGATTCCTGTTTAACACATCCCCATGTCTGTTGTCTTCTGCAGTCCACATTCTTGTCCACAGAGCCCAAGAGGTGGGGCTTGCACCAGTCTCAACACGGACACCATCAAAAGTATTGAGCATAGTCTGATAAGTAGGCAAAGCTTCTTCTGGAATCATATCCCCAACAAGGCACACAAGGTAATCATCTGGCAACCCACTTGCTCTTTTTCTCAGTTCTATCACTTCATCCTCAAAGCTCTGAGAGGAAGCAACAGGCAATAAATCACAAGGTTGCCAGCATGTTTCCACAGGTTTCAAGTGGGGCAAAATGTTATCATTTGCCCACCCATCGAGAGATTTGAATATATCTATCTTCTCAGGTGGCATAGAATGTGTAACCTGCCTGCGGTTGCTCTCACATCCATATTTCAATTTTGCAGCTTCTCTGCAATAACAACACAAATCATAATTACATGGCATTATGACCGAAGCCCAATTACACAGAAGTAAACTACTCATGAAATATGGGGCATTATGACCTCATCCAGATAAATACTCAAAACAATGATAACAAAAACTAGAACAAGATTAACACCATCATATCATCATTGTTACAGAAGAAATCTATGCATATGATAAAAGTTTGCTTCTTCTTTATTATAAATGTGATTAGTTTTATGGAGAAAGGATCAACGAATGTGAATAATTTAATATATAAAAGATGAACGAAATTTGTTTGATTATTAAATTTTTATATTTTTGTGAAATTTATTATATAATAAAAAAAATATTATAGTTGTTCTTTCTTTTTGTCTTCATTTGACTTTTAAAAATGACAAAAAAAAAAGAACTGTTTTGATACATAAAAATGAATTATCTTCCCCAATCCAATTTAGAATTTTTTTTTTTTTTTTTAAAATAATAATATTATTATTGTTAAAAGTTTAAGTCGCCCTCTAAAGCTCATTTTGTTGTTATTTAATAAACCCAAAACAAAATTTGTGTGTAAAACAATCCTTATCAAATCAAAAAATCTATGACAACATCATCCTTAATGATAATAGACATCTAACTTTTTGGGGGGATGTATGTAATGACAGTGGATATATAATGTCTTTAAATATTCTACAATCTATATCTATACGCTATATGTCCAGTCAAACTATATATCCATCTGGAAATCAAGTGCCACAATCTAAAGTTTAATTGGCTCCCCGACCTACTAGATCTTAAGTTGACTTGAGAGGATTAGACTCTACTAGAAACCACATTCTAGGGGAATGAAACTATCCCACCCCAAAGGGTACTCTCTATCGCACCCCAAACTTTCCCTCCCCATAATGGAACTATATATTTATCTATCCATCTATCTATCCCACAATAGTATTCTCTCCATTATGGACATACTCTCAATGACAGTATTCACCAACTATTGAAGTTGAGATTCAAAGAGAATCTTACTAGATCAAAACCAAGAGAGTTGAATAAGTGGCTAACCATCTATGACAAAGGGATAACCTAGAGCCCTGCCCTATCTATATATCTAGGGGATCCCCTACATATCTATATGACTTATCTTCGGTATGGAGTCAAATGGGTATATAGGGTATTCGGTCAGTCATCATGTGTGTGTGTGTGTAGGGTGGTCACCCCACGATTGGGAATTCAAGCCAACTTGATTGGCTATCTCAATAGGGATACTAACCATCTAAATCAAGGTCTATTTATATGTCTATTTATTCTAATTTAGTGCTTGATTTGATCTGATCTATCTAGGGGCATCTAGAGTCTAGTCGACACCCTATATATAGATAAGATATGGTAACAAGGCCATAGATATGCTTGAACCTTATATATATACATATATATATATATATATATATATATATATATATATATATATATATATATGGCAACGATCCCATGGATAGGTGCCATATACAATAGATATCCCCTCTCCCTCCATTGAGAGAGCGGTTATTCTATCTAGAGGTCCCTCTATCTACATAGGCCAACAACCCTCTATATAGAAATTGGACCCCTATATATCCATATGGCACCTAGATCTCTATATATCCTCTCATGAATGGTATATCGAATGGAATTTTGATAGCAACAAAGAACCACCAATATATCTATTCTATATGGCACCTATCCAAGGGGCCATTGCCATGTGTGTGTGTGGGAGGGGGCGCAAGGGGTTGGGGTCATTACTTCCACTAGACTTAGTGACAATAACACATATGCATTATGTTTAATTTAAATAATATGTACACATTATTGAAACCTCAAATTAAAAAATAAAAAGGCCCAATCCATGGGCATACCTAGTTTATTTTCATTTTCCTACTTGCTCTATGCTTCTCTTGGCTGAACTATGATCATGTTCTTTTTGAAGGAGGACAAAAACACACTTGGATTACGCAATACTTCATTGAATTAGCAATGCCACCGTAGAGGGAAGGCAAGTAATAAAAAACTAAACCTATTAACACTAAATTTTAGCAATTTTTTTATTTGCATTGTTTAATTGTTAAATCCTATTCTTTTAACAACTTGTTCCACTACAACAGACCAACATGCTAATTGTCCTTCTAACCCTCCACCTAACCCTCTTAGCCTTCCTACAGTTCTACAATATCCCCTAGGGAATCAGGGGGATCTAGTTGCATGCATAGTAGAAAACAAAATAAAAATTGAACAATTAATTAGGAGAATGAGGAATCTCGCATTGACTAACATCTATAACACCTATTTGGCCAATACCTTAGAGTCAGTATTAGGTCAAGTTGAATCCATAATGAGTTAAATTTATAGAATTGCATCATATAGGGATAGATGTAGTGCTTACTATGCTTACAAATTATCAACACATGAGGTGAAGGACAAAGAAATATCAAAATACCTAATTTTTGACTTATTCATCAACCCAAAAATCAATGCACATTTTCCAATAACCACTAAACATTTTCCAATCCATTGATGCCAACACAATTTGATTAGAAATTATTTATAGGACCGATGGTAGATTGTGTTTCATTATCCTTCATTTAACAACCACGAGGTCCCATTGTATTTTTTGAGGAAACTCTAATGTGACTTTGTCCTCAATAAGATTCCTAACTATTTTGACTTTGGTAATTTTTAGGGCCAAGGGAAAGGCTCTACATAGGATTGACCAAGTGCACATCATACACCTAATCAGTCTACAAGGATCCCTACCCAAAAGCCACTTTAGCCTAAGGTACCCTCTGTGGTGAAGGAGGTCGTGGATATTGTCACTTTGCATGCACTTAGTATGCTTATTGATAAACTTGTTCAGCATATGAGTAAGCTTTTTGAGACTGATTCTAGATATACTCCACCCAATGTGGATACCTAACCTCATTGTTGCAGATGTTGTGGCGCAATATGTATTGAACCTTTAAATGATGAGGGTGATACTTCTAAGGGATTAGATGGTATACTCATAAGTGATGAGTTTTTAACATATACATTGATATTTACATGTCAATCACAATGCACATGCATGTACACATGCAAGTATCTTTTATATAAATGTTATATTAAATTTAAATTATATTTATATTTAAAATGTAATAATCTGGCAACCCACTTTCTCTTTTTCTCAATTCTCTCACTTCAACTTCAAAGCTTAAAGAGGAAGCAACATGCAATAAATCACAAGGTTTCCAGCATTTTTCCACAGGTTTCAAGCGGGGCAAAATGTTATCCTTTGCCCACCCATCGAGAGATTTTAATATGTCTATCTTCTCAGGTGGCACAGAATGTGTAACCTACTTGTGGTTGCTCTCATATCCATATTTCAACTTTTCAGTTTCTCTACAATAACAACAAAAATCATAATTACATGGCTCTAAATGAATGGTCCATAAGATATAATATTTGTTAAAAGTTTTTCTAATAAATTTGTAAGCTAAGACAATTTGATTGTATTACAAATAAGGTAGTAAGCTGAGCCAAATGACCCCAAAGAATGTTAAGCCACCTTTGAGCTGAAGCTAGAGTGAAAAATGGAATAATGGGTTAAGAATGCTTGAGCTTGAGAGGAAAAATGGGGTAACAAAACTAAGCAGAGTCGATTGTTTTTCAAATGGGGTAACAAAACTAAGGTGAGTTAGATTGTGGGGAAGCTGGAGCCCAATTAAACAGAAGTAAACTACTTATGAAAGATGGGGCATTTTGACCAATCCAAATAAAAACTTGAAACAATGATAACAACAAGAACAACATCATATGGTTATATAAGAAATTTATGCATATCATGATTGTTTTGAAGCTAAAAAAATCACTATTTTGTGTTTTGTGACAGTACATACTTGGAACCCATGGGGAATTTAGTCTACTGGCTTGGTAATTAGATGATACTAAGTTACTCCTGCGATGGCCTAAACCCACTACAAAACATCTAGCACTTGTTGCCACTGCCATCATTTTATTAAACCTTTGTCCATAGTCTTATGTTGGAGTTTTGATGTACAATTTTGTTATATTTGTACTGCTTTGGGCAGGTAAATCGAAATGAACTTGCCTATGGTATGGGATCCCATGTGTAGCTCTGATAATAACATCTAAGTATTTTTTAAAATTGGCATATTGTGAAGGTTAAAATATAGAGCATATAATAACAGAAAATAGAACAGAGGGAAAACAGATTGCTACAGCAATGCTAAAAACAAGAATTTTTGATTTTATTGAATTTCTTCATCTTCTTTTTCATGTCCATACAAAGCTGCACCCAAGGCGTCTATAAATAGAATGTGAAAGCAAAAATAACTGAAAATAAATTGATTGTTTAACTAATCTAAAACTAACTTCAACTGCTACTGCATGCAAGCTGAGCAAGGAGTAAGACTAATGTCTAACTATTTGAACTAACTAATCTCTAACTGTTTGTTAATTTCTATGCATGCACAAAAGGAGGGAGGTGGAATAGGCAATTAGACTAGAGTGGAGAAATTATCTCTTGTTCATCTTTAGTTTCTAACACTCCCCCTTAATTTCTACCACTAATAACTTCAACATTTACAATGCCTAAATTTTGTCTTAGATAATCAAAGGTCTCCTTTTCTAATGCCTTTGTGAATATATCTGCCAATTGATCTTCAGATCTATAGAATTCTAGATGGATTTCTCCATTGTTCACTAACTCTCTGATAAAATGAAATCTTGTATCAATGTGCTTGCTCCTCTTATGAAAAACATGATTTTTTGATAATGTGATTGTTGATTTGTTGTCACAAAAGATTGGTGTTGACTCCTTCTGTGCTTGTAATAAATCTGTCAATATTCTCCTCATCCAAGTTGCTTGGCATACTGTTGATGTGGTTGCTACATACTCTGCTTCAACTGATGAAAGTGTCACTATAGGTTGCTTTTTGGATGCCCATGTGACCACACCTATTCCTAAAAGAAAGGCATGTCTAGAAGTACTCTTCCTATCATCAACACTACCTACAAAATCACTATCAGTAAAACCAATCAAACTAAAATCGTTAGTTGTGGATTATAAAATTCCATATTCAGTAGTTCCTACCACATATCTCAATAGACTCTTTCCAACTTGCCAATGTGAGTCTTTCGGTGACTCCATGAATCTTGAGATTAAACTGACCCTATACATGATGTCTGGTCTTGTAGCTGTAAGATACATCAAACTACAACCTAGTCTTTTGAATGTTGTAGAATCAACATTAGACCCTTTGTCTTCTTTGCTAATTTTGGTCCCTGTAGCAACTAGTGTAGGTGTTGGTTTACAATTCAGCATCTTAAATATCCTTAACACATCCTTTGCATAATTAGTTTGACAGATAAAAATTCCTGTCTCTGATTGTACAACTTCTATGCCCAAAAAGTACTTCATTAATCCCAAATTTGTCATTTCAAATTCTTTCTTCATTGCTGATTTAAATGTGTCTACAGACAAATTTTCAGTGAAAATTAAATCATCAACATACAAACACACAATCAAAATCTGACCTTCTTTGTTGATTTTTGTGTATAATGTAGGCTCACTATTGCTTCTTTTGAATCCATTATTTGTCATATATGAATCAATCCTGCTATACCATGCTCTTGGTGCTTGCTTGAGACCATAAAGGGCCTTCTTCAATTTGTAGACTTTTTCTTCATGTCCTTGCACTTCATAACCTGGTGGCTGTTTCACATACACTTCTTCATCTAGGAGACCATTCAAGAAATTTTATTTGACATCCATTTGATATACATACCAATTATTTTGAGTAGCTATTGCTAAAACCATTCTAATAGTATCAAGTCTAGAAACTGGAGCAAATGTTTCATTATAATCAACTCCATGTTCTTGTACAAAACCTTTTGCTACTAACCTTGTCTTGTGCTTTTCAACATTTCCATCTGCATCAAATTTAGTCTTATAAACCCATTTGACTCCTATACAATCCTTACCTTCAGGTAGATTAGTTAGATCCCATGTTTGATTTCTTTCAATAGCATTCATCTCTTCATCCATTGCTTTTATCCAATGTTCCTCATTAACTGCTTCTTCATAATAAATAGGATCATGAGTGTAAAGAGCAAACTTTGAACACAAATCTAACTTCTCTTCTTCTTGATTATAAATCTCATTCAAGTTTCTCATTTTCTTACCTTTAAATCTTGATCTTAAAGTAGCAAGAGTTGGATCTAATTCATCACTTACTTGTGAATTTGGAGTAGGATGACATGCATGACCAGATGATTCACCTTGTTCATACCTCTTAGGTGTACTTATTGGAGTGCTTGTTCTTGCTTGTGGAGAGGATTGATCACCTTGCAAATTTTGTTCTTCAAATTCTTCTTCATTCTGTGGAATTGGTGCTCCAATTGTGATGGTGTTACCATCCCATGCTTCTTCCTTAAATTCAACATCTCTTCTAATTATCACTTGCTTTGAAATGGGGTTATACAACTTATAAGCCTTTGATTCTTCGCTATAGCCAATAAAAATGCATTTCTCACCTCTATCATCAAGTTTTCTTCTCAATTTAGATGGTATAAGAGAATATGCTATACAACCAAAAATTATGAAATGATGTACACTATGCTTCTTACCACTCCACGCTTCTTGTGGAATTCTATCTCTGACAATCTTTGTTGGGCTTCTATTTAGAATATACACTGCACATGCTACTGCTTCTGACCAATATTCATTTGACAAGTGTTTGGCTTTCAACATGCTTCTAGCCATCTCCATGATTATTCTATTCTTTCTCTTTGCTACACCATTCTACTGTGGTGTGTACCTTGTAGTCAATTTCCTTTTAATGCCATGATATCTACAAAAATATTGAAATTCATTAGACATATATTCACCTACACTATCTGATCTATGTACCTTGATGTAATGGCCACTTTGATTTTCAACCATAGCCTTGAATTCTTTAAATTTTTCAAAGGCTTCAGACTTATTTTTGAGAAAATATATCCACATCTTTCTGCTAAAGTCATCAATGAAGGTTAGAAAGTAAGTACTACCTCCAAGTGATGGAATTTGCATTGGTCCACATAAATCACTATGGACTAGCTCCAATATTACCTTTGCTCTATATGAGGCTCCTACTGGAGAGCTCTTTCTATGTTGTTTGGCCAGAATGTAACTTTCACATGAACTTCCTGGCTATTCTATTGGTGGTAATCCCTTCACCATATTTTTCTATTGTAACAAATTCAAACATCCAAAATATAAATGTCCATACCTTTAGTGCCATAGCCATGATTGGTCTAGATGCATGGTTTTGAAGTGCGCTTCCTCTTCTCCTTGGATGCACTGGATTCGAAGAGGGAACATCCGATTCTTGCTCATCTCCACTTTTCCTATCAACCTGTCACTTGGAAACTTGTCTAGTATTGTGCAAACATTATCCATAAAGGATACTCTATAACCTTTCTATACTAACTATCCAATAGTCATAAGATTATGCTTTAGTCTTTATACAAAATAAACATCAGGTATAAACCTTCTTTCACCATTTTTTGCCAAAACATTTATTACACCTTTACCCATTACATCCACTTTGATATCATTTCCTAATTTCACTTCAGATTTTACAAAATCATCAAGACTAGCAAAGAATTCTTTATTCCCTATCATATGCTACTACATCCACTATCTAAGAACCAAATATCCCTAGCTTTTTCTTGAGTAACATGACAAGTGAGAAATAAGCTTCCAGGATTAGAACTAGATTCACCTGGATTAGAAATAGATTCATTTGTGTAATTAGCATTCTGCTTGTCCACATATCCTTGTTTCCTTCTGCAGTCACTTGCATAATTTCCATATTTTTTGCAGTAATAACATTGAATATTAGATTTATCAAACCTCTGTGAAATTTGCTAGAAGTGATTGTTGCCACGTCTTCTATTACTGTAGTTTTGATTATTGTTTTCACCTTGATCTAGATTGTTTCTTCCAGTTTTGCCTCTACCTCTTCCTCTGCCAAACGATACCTGTGACTTGAAAGCATTCTCAAGAGAAGTATTGTTATTCCTATTCATTCTGGATTCATGTGTTAACAAAGAACCCATTAATTCATCTACAAATAACTGTTCCAAATCCTTGGTTTCCTCAATAGCTACAACTATTGCATCAAATTTATTGGGTAAACTCCTGAGTATTTTTTCTATGATCTTCTGATCCATGATTGTTTCTCCATTAGATCTAATTTGATTCACTATATTCAACACTTGACCCATAAACTGGTCTATTGAATCTCAATCATTCATTTGCAAATTTTCAAAACTTCTCCTAAGAGATTGCAATTTAGTAATTTTTACCTTTGTATTACCTTTATAGGTAGTCTCCAAGATTTTCCATGCCGATCTGGATCTCGTTCCTACTACAACTCTGGAAAAAATAGATTCATCCAGTGCCTGTTAGATAAGAAATAAAGCTTTTACATCTTTTTTTTGTTCTCTTTAAGCTGTTCTTTTTGTGTTCGAGTTAATGCCTGATGGGAAACCTCGTCCTACGGTTCTAAAAAACCACTCTCTACCAAATCCCAAACATCTTGTGAGCAAAACAAAGTTCTCATCTTAATTGCCCAAAAATCATAATTCTTACCATTGAAAATGGGAATTTGAGGCTGAGAAATACTGTTATTTGTGGCCATGTCTCACGCTGAAGTGATTAAATCAACAGCGGATGCAAGGAGGATTGAAGCTCACTTCGTCATTGTGCTTCTTCCATGATCTGACTTTAAAATATATATATTTTTTTAAAATGATCTTCAATCTGGTAATAATCCTTTCGCCTAGTTCGAGCTAGTGCACTTTTATTAGACTTTTGCGATGGCTATTGACTGTTGCACTGACCACACAGGGGACTACTTCAAATGGCTCTTCTTGGTTTTCGTGTCACTCTTGTTGGCTGCTTGATGGCTGTAACCTGCCAGATCTATGCAATTCTTCTTTGAATAGCTGAGCAAGTCTGTTGTTTTGTCTTTTCTTCAACTCTACTGGCTTTTCCTTCAGTGGTGCGTGCTTAACACCTACGACCTGTCGACGCTTCTCTGTCTCCTTTGGCTGCAGTTTACAAGGATGACTCTGCTGACTGTGTGTGCTCTTCTAACCAGGTGCTTCAAACCTGCGATCTCACCTCACACAACTTCCTTTCTTGCTGGGCACCTCTCCTTAGCGTTCCCTGCTAGATTTTCTTCTGCTATGCTCCAAATTGTTGGCTTTGATACCAATTTGAAGGTCAAAATACAAAGTATATAATAACATAAAATAGAACAGAGACAAAATAGATTGCTACAAAAATGCTAAAAACAAGAATTTTTTATTTTCTTGAATTTCTTGATCTTCTTTTTCTTGTCCATACAAAGCTGCGCCTAAGGCATCTATAAATAGAATGTGAAAGCAAAAATAACTAAAAATAAACTGATTTTTTAACTAATGTAAAACTAACTTCAATTGGTACTGCATGCAAGCTGAGCAAGGAGTAAGACTGTTGTCTAACTGTTTGAACTAACTGATCTCTAACTATTTGTTAACTATTGTGCATGCACAGAAGGAGGGAGGTGGAACAGGCAGTTAGACTAAAGTGGAGAAATTATCTCTTTTTCATCTTTAGTTTCTAACATATTGTTGCACAATCAAATTAGGGTATATTGTTAGGAGAATCAAAGTCCATTCTCTCTCCTTTACTATAAATGTGATTAGTTTTTTAGAGAAAAAAATCAACAAATGTGACTAGTTTTATGGAGAAAAGGATCAACAACATTTGTTTTGTAATCAAAGTTTTATTTTATTTTATTTTATTCTATAAATTTGTCATATATTTATATATTTTTAGAATTATATAATAATAACATTAATTATATTAATGAAATATTTTGTAACTATATAATTTCGAAATATATGAATAAAAAATATTACAATTATAATTTTAAGACAATTTTTACTGCATTTTTATTTTAAAAATGATACATAAAAAATTAATTAATTTTAAAACACAAAAATGAATTACCTTTTTTAAATGAATCTAAAATAAAAAATAAAAAATTGAATATGTTTTATGATTGGTTTGTCTACAATTTCAAATGGAGGTATATAATTATAGATTTACTTTTTTATTTAAAAATTTCTTCAATAATATTATTATTGCTGTTAAAAGTTTAGATCATATTTAAAGCTCATTTTGTTGATATTATACAATAAAAAATCTTTATACGATCCAAAAAATATATAATAGCAATATCATCCTTAATGATGATAGAGATCTAAACTTTTTTGGGAATGTATGTAACAACATTAGATATATATATTATATCTTTAAATATTCTATAATGTATATCTTTATTCTATATGTTCAATCAAATTATATATCCATTTAGCGATCATCACGTCTAGAATTTAATTGGCTCCATAACCTGCTAGATTTTAGGTTGACCCGAGAGGATTAGAGTTTACTGAGAACTAGACTCTAAGAGAATGAAAGAACATGCAATCCATTCATTTTATGGATGTAATTTAACTGCAATCTAGAATTTAATTGGCTCCATGCCCTGCCAAATCCTAGGTTGACCTGAGAGGATTAAACTCTATTGGAAACCACACTCTAGGGGATTGAAATGATGTGCAATCCATTCATTTTATAGATACAATTTAACCTTCAAGGCTATTAGAAACAACAACATACATCAAATTGAAATTGGTATATAAAAATATCAATACTATTGAGAAACAAAAATTAGTGGGCATCTCGCAAAGGAAGTTCATCCTATAGATTCAAACAAATTCAAAGAGAAGACTAGTTGCCGTTTAAGCCAAAGGAAATAAGTAGGTGCTGTGAAAACATCAATACTAACATTCTCCTTACAAAAATTGTTGGAATCTAGTCCCAAGCAGGTTGTAAAATCATGGTTGCATTTATTGTCAAAGAAAAAATTAGTGGGCATCTAAGCCAATGGAAGTCAATGCTCTGAAACTATCAATGGAAAACTTTTAATAGAAAAATTCGCTTGTATCTAACCCTGACAAAGGTAGTTATTTGATGTATGAATGCAAACAAATTAAATGGATCATAGACTTTAGGTTTCCATAATCCCTAGTAGTTGAAAAATAAAACTTCTCGAGAAAATTGTGTTAAAAAATTTCTTATCAGGATAATAGATGATGATGTGTCACAAAGAGTGACCTTAAACATTAATAAAAAAATATTTCAACACATATTTATCTTAAAGTCTTATTGTTCAAATTAAGGGGATATTTCAACTTAAATATTTTCAAATAAAATTTACTAATGCAACTATTTGCAAAGAAAAATTAGCCCACCCTTAACTTCTAAGCCTAAGAACTCCATGCTGTGAATTGATATCAATGCAACATTTTGACAAATAAATCTATTGGACATGCAAGAAGAAAGAAATGCAAGCCAAAAAATAAATATAAAATAAAAGGAAATCATGCCAATGAAAGGAAAAGTAGTTAACAACTACCAGAGAAATCCATGCCATGATAACAATTCAAATATTCAATGAAAGAGTAATCAGTCATTTTGCTTTGTTTTTGTAAGGCAAATATACCCAACCCCCCCAAAAAAAGTCTAAACTAGTCCCCTTTAAAAAAACAATGAAAATTTCCAATTAAAGATGAAAGTTAGTCCTGCTAAATTAGTCCTATTAGTAGGATTTTGTAAATCTACCATTCTTGATACAATTAATCATTGAACAGTCCTTTCAACCTATTACATGTCTACCCTCCCAGTCAAATAGAGATGCTTGTCTAACACATCTGCATGTTTGTTCTCTGTTTCATGTCTACCCTCCCAATCAAATAGAGGTGCTTGTCTAACACGTCCCCATGTTTGTTCTCTTCTGCAGTCCACATTCGTGTCCCCAGAGCGCAAGAGGTGGGGCTTGCACCAGTCTCATCACGGACACCATCAAAAGTATTGAGCATAGTCTGATAAGTAGGCAAAGCTTCTTCTGTAATCATATCCCCAATAAGGCACAAAAGGTAATCATCTAGCAACCCACTTGCTCTTTTTCTCAGTTCTCTCACTTCATCCTCAAGGCTCTCAGAGGAAGCAACAGGCAATAAATCACAAGGTTGCTAGCATTTTTCCACTGGTTTCAAGTAGGGAAAAATGTTATCCTTTGCCCACCCATCAAGATATTTGAATATATCTATCTTATCAGGTGGCATAGAATGTATAACCTATTAGAAACTCAAGTTGAATTAGAGTTTAATTTCTCCACTCCTCATGCACGTAATTGTAAGTAATCAGTTAGTAAAACGATAGTTAAGCAATCTGTTAGTAAACTGACAGTTGAGCAATCAGTTAATTAACAAACAGTTAGTTAAACTGTTTGAGAATTTGTTAGAGAGTTAGTTTGCATGTAAAGACTAAAATTAGTCTTGATTTTATTTTTCTAATTATTGTATGGATTCAAATCTATTTAAAGATGCTTGGGTGCATCATTGTAAGCAAGGAAAATTGAAGATCAATAGAATCTCTTTCTTTCAAGAAATTGCTATAGCAATTGGGTTGAGTTCTTATTTATTTGTTTGAGTTCTTGTTTTTTGCATGCTCTCTTTATTCTAAAAAATTGGTATCAGAGCCTAGGTTGTGGTAGAAGAGCCTGGTTAGGAAAGCACCTAGCAGAGAAGTGATAAGAAGAAAGGAGAGTGAAGCAGTCGGGTGCAATAATTGCCAGCAGGGAGCACAGAGACTGACATCGGTCGACTCCAGACTGACATCGGCAGTATAACTGACGTCGACAGTATTAGTGACCGACATCGATAGTTTAATCAATGTCGATAATATTAGTGACTGACATCGGTAGTATTAGTGATTGATCATGGCAGTATAACTAACATCGGCAGTATTAGTGATCGACCACGGCAGTTTAACCAACATCGATGACTGTGTTTCAGAAATAGTGACCAGAAAGTCATTTTTAGCGTGAGAAATGGTAGCGTACAACAGTATTTCACAGCCTCAAATTCCCATTTTCAATGGTAAGAATTATGATTTTTGGGCAATTAAGATGAGAACTTTATTTTGCTCACAAGATGTATGGGATTTGGTAGAAAGTGGTTTTGTAGAACCGCATGACGAGGCAGCCCATCAGGCATTACATTGAGGTCAAAAAGATGAGCTTAAAGAGAATAAGAAAAAAGATGAAAAATCATTATTTCTCATCCAACAAGCATTGGATGAATCTATATTTTCCAAAGTTGCAGCGGCAACGAGATCCAGAGAGGCATGGAAAATCTTGGAAACTACGTATAGAGGTAATACGAAGGTAAAAATTGCTAAATTGCAATCTCTTAGGAGAACTTTTGAAAATTTGCAAATGAATGAATCAGAATCTATAGACCAGTTTATGGGTCAAGTTTTGAATATAGTGAATCAAATTAGATCTAATGGAGAAACTATGACAGATCAGAAGATCATAGAAAAAACACTCAGATGTTTACCCAGTAAATTTGATGCTATAGTTGTAGCTATTAAGGAAACCAAGGATTTAGAACAGTTATCTGTAGATGAATTAATGGGTTCTTTGTTAACACATGAATCCAAAATGAATAGGAATAATACTTCTCTTGAGAATGCCTTCAAGTCACATGTATTAGTTGGTAGAGGAAGAGGAAGAGCCAGGTCTAAATTTAGAGGAAGAGGTAGAGGCAAAACTGGAAGGAACAATCCAAATGAATGTGAGAAAAGTAATCAAAAATATAGCAATAGAGGACGTGGCAACAACCACTTCCAACAAGGTTCACAGAGGTTTGATAAATCTAATGTTCAATGTTATTACTGCAAGAAATATGGTCATTATGCAAGTGACTGCAGAAGTAAAAAAGGATATGTGTACAAGCAGAATGTTAATTACACAGGTGAATCTAGTTCTAATCTAGGTGAATCTAGTTTTAATCCTGGAAGCATGTTTCTTACTTGTAATGTTACTCAACAAAAAGCTAAAGATATTTGGTTTTTAGATAGTGGATGCAGTAATCATATGATAGGAAATAAAGATTTTTTTGCTAGTCTTGATGATTCTGTAAAATCAGAAGTGAAATTAGGAAATGATATCATAGTAGATGTCATGGGTAAAGGTGTCATAAATGTTTTGGCTAAGAATGGTGAAAGAAAGTTTATACCTGATGTTTATTTTGTACCTAGACTAAAACATAATCTTTTGAGTGTTGGTCAGTTAGTGTAGAAAGGTTACAAAGTATCCTTTATGGATAATGTTTGCACAATAATGGACAAGGTTCCAAGTGACAAGTTGATAGGAAAAGTGGAGATGACCAAGAATCGCATGTTCCCTCTTCATATTCAGTGCATCCAAGGAAAAGAGGAAGCACACTTCAAATCCATACAGCTAGACCAATCATGGTTATGGCACTTAAGGTATGGACATTTACATTTAGGAGGTTTGAATTTATTATAGAAGAAAAATATGGTGAAGGGTTTACCACCAATAGAACAGCCAGGAAATTCATGTGACAGTTGTATTCTGGCAAAACAACATAGAGAGAGCTTTCCAGTAGGAGGCTAATATAGAGCTAAGGTAATATTGGAGTTAGTCCATAGTGATTTATGTGGACCAATGCAAAATCCATCATTTGGAGGTAGTACTTATTTTCTAACCTTCATTGATGACTTTAGCAGAAATAGTTGGATCTACTTTCTCAAAAATAAGTCTGAAGCCTTTGGAAAGTTTAAAGAATTCAAGGAAATGGTTAAAAAGCAGTGTGGCCGTTATATCAAGGTACTCAAATCAAATAGAGGAGATGAATATATGTCTAATCAATTTCAAGATTTTTGTAGATATCATGGAATCAAAAGATAGTTGACTACAAGGTACACACCACAACAGAATGGTGTAGCAGAAAGAAAGAACAAAACAATCATGGAGATGGCAAGAAGCATGTTGAAAGCCAAACACTTGTCAAATTAATATTGGGTAGAAGCAGTAGCATGTGTAGTGTATATTCTAAATAGAAGCCCAACAAAGAGTGTCAAAGATAGAATTCCACAAGAAGCGTGGAGTGGTAAGAAATATAGTGTATATCATTTCAGAATTTTTGGTTGTGTTGCATATTCTCTTATACCATCTAAATTGAGAAATAAACTTGATGATAGAGGTGAGAAATGCATTTTTATTGGCTATAATGAAGAGTCAAAAGCTTATAAGTTGTATAACCCTATTACAAAGCAAGTGATTATAAGCAGAGATGTTGAATTTAAGGAAGAAAAAGCATGGGATGGTAGCACCATCATAGTTGGAGCACTAATTACACAAGATGAAGAAGTTTCTAAAGAACAAAATTTTCAAGGTGGACAATCCTCTCCACAAGTAGACATAAGCACTCTAGTAAGAACACCTAGAAGGTTTGAACAAGGTGAATCATCTAGTCATGCATGCCACCCTACTCCAAATTCACAAGTAAGTGATGAATTAGATCCAACTCTTGCTACTTTAAGAGCAAGATTGAAAGGTAAGAAAATGAGAAATTTGAATGAGATTTATAATCAAGAAGAAGAGAAATTATATTTGGTTTCAAATTTTGCTCTTTTTACTCATGACCCTATGTATTATGAAGAAGCAGTTAATGAGGAACATTGGCTAAAAGCAATGGATGAAAAGTTGAATGCTATTGAAAGAAATCAAACATGGGATCTAACTATTTTACCTAAAGGTAAGGATTGTATATGAGTCAAATGGGTTTATAAGACTAAATTTGATGCAGATGGAAATGTTGAAAAGCACAAGGCAAGGTTATTAGCAAAAGGTTTTGCACAAGAACATGGAGTTGACTATAATGAAATATTTGCTCCAGTTGCTAGATTGGATACTGTTAGAATGGTATTATCAATAGCTACTCAAAATAATTGGTATGTATATCAAATGGATGTAAAATCAGCATTTTTGAATGGTTTTCTAGATAAAGAAGTATATGTGAAACAACCCACAAGTTATGAAGTACAAGGACATGAAGAAAAAGTTTACAGATTCAAGAAGGCTCTTTATGGTCTTAAGCAAGCACCAAGAGCATGGTATAGTAGGATTGATTCTTATATGTTAAACACTGGATTCAGTAGAAGCAATAGTGAGCCTACTTTGTACACAAAAATCAACAAGGAAGGTCAGATTTTGATTGTGTGTTTATATGTTGATGATTTGATTTTTACTAGAAATTTTTCTGTAGACACTTTTAAATCAGCAATGAAGAAAGAATTTGAAATGACAGATTTGGGATTAATGAAATATTTTTTGGGAATAGAAGTTGTACAATCAGAGAAAGGAATTTTTATCTGTCAAACAAAATATGCAAAGGATGTGTTAAAGAGATTTAAGATGTTGAATTGTAAACCAACACCTAAAATAGTTGCTACAGGGACTAAACTTAGCGAAGAAGACCAAGGGTATAATGTTGATTCTACAACATTCAAAAGGCTAGTTGGTAGTTTGATGTATCTTATAGCTACTAGACCAGATATCAGTTATGGGGTTAGTTTAATCTCAAGATTCATGAAGTCACCGAAAGACTCACATTGGCAAGTTGGAAAAAGGATATTGAGATATGTGATAGGAACTACAGATTATGGAATTTTATATTCCACAACTAACAATTTTAGTTTGATTGGTTTTACAGATAGTGATTTTGCAAGTAGCATTGATGATAGGAAGAGTACTTATGGATATGCCTTTCTTATAGGCATAGGTGTTGTCACATGGGCATCCAAAAAGCAACCTACAGTGACACTTTCATCAGCTGAAGCAGAGTATGTTGTAGCCACATCAGCAGCATGTCAAGCAACATGGATGAGAAGAATATTGAAAGATTTATTACAAGCACAGAAGGAGTCAACATCAATCTTCTGTGATAACAAATCAGCAATCGCTTTATCAAAAAATCATGTGTTTCACAAGAGGAGCAAGCACATTGATACAAGATTTCACTTTATCAGAGAATTAGTGAACAATGGAGAAATCCATCTGGACTTCTGTAGATCTAAAGATCAATTAGCAGATATATTTATAAAGGCATTACCAAAAGAGACCTTTGATTATTTGAGACAAAATTTAGGCATTGTAAATGCTAAAATTGTAAGTGGTAAAAATTAAGTGGGAGTGTTAGAAACTCAAGTTGAACTGGAGTTTAATTTCTCCACTCCTCATGCATGCAATTGTAAGCAATCAGTTAGTAAACTGACAGTTGAGCAATCAGTTAGTAAACGGATAGTTGAGCAATCAGTTAGTTAACAAACAGTTAGTTAAACTGTTTCAGAATTTGTTAGAGAGTTAGTTTGCATGTAAAGACTAAAATTTGTCTTGAGTTTGTTTTTCTAATTATTGTATGGATTCAAATCTATTTAAAGATGCTTGGGCGCATCATTGTGAGCAAGGAAAATTGAAGATCAATAGAATCTCTTTCTTTCAAGAAATTGCTGTAGCAATTGGGTTGAGTTTTTATTTATTTTTTGAGTTCTTGTTTTTTGCATGCTCTCTTTATTCTGACATAACCTACCTGCGGTTTCTCTCATATCCATATTTCAAATTTGTAGCTTTTCTGCAATAACAACCCCACAACACAACACAACAAACCAAAAAAACAATTATGTGGTTCTAAATGAATGGTTCATAAGGTATAATATTTGTTAAAGGTTTTTCTAATAAATTTGTAAGATAACCCAATTTGTTTATATTGAAAATAAGGTAGTAAGCTGAGCCAGATGACCCTAGAGAATGTTAAGCCACCTTTGAGCTAAAGTTAGAGTGAAAGATGGAGTAACAAGTTAAGCAGGCTTGATGGTCAAGAAGATTGTGTGGCCTTGAACCAGAGTAATAAAATGGGTTAATAAAAGAGTAATAGGATGGGGGTAATAAGCTAAGTAGGTTTAATTATGAGGAAAGATGAGCAAGCAGCTTGAGTTTGACAGGAAAAATGGGGTAACAAGTTAGCGCAATAAAATGGGTAATACCAAAATAATAGAATGGGGTAATAAGTTAAGTAGGATTAATTGTGAGAAAATTTAAGTGACTTTGAGCTTGAGAAGATAAATGTGATAAAAGCAATTTAGGTTTTATTATAGAGAAGGTAATTAAACAAATTTGATTTGTAAATAAGATTGTAAGCTAAATGGGTGTGATTGTGAAGAAGGTTAGACAACATTGAGCCTCAGTAATAAGCTAAGTGAAATTGATTGTTAAAAAGGTTAAGCAAAAGGTGGAGTCATACAATCGGATAACAATTAGGTTAAAAAAATGGGGAGGCCAGTGATAGAACTATCTATAATCATGCTCAAAAAAATGTGGTGTTACCTCAACCTCTAGATATCCTTCCAGATTAAATAGAAAGAAGGTGTGCCTAGATAGAGGCACTTTAGGCTGTTCACTGCCAAACACAGATGGAGGATGGAGGACCACACTTTTTACAGTAGGGGATTGGCATGGGGGAGGGTTTTGGGGGTTGCGGTTGATAATAATGCCAAAATTTAATAAAATGAGGTAATATTTTAAGCAGGGTTAGAGATTTTATACTTTCACAGTTAATAGGGCTTTTGGAAAATTATGTGATATGATTTTTTTTATCGATATATGTAAGATTACAATTTGTGATCCATCATTATCGTAAGTTTTTTCTTCTTTTGATGATCAAGGGTTGTGATCTGAAATATGTTGATAAAAGATTATATCATACAGTTTTTCAAAAGCCTTATGCACATAAGCAGGGTTAATTGCAAAGAAACTTGAGCAACCACAACCCTGAGAAGTAAAATGGGGTAACAAGCCAAGTAAATTTAATTGTGGAGAAGGAAGATAAGCAATAGTATTTTTACTGATAGAGTAATAAGCTAAGCCAACTTGACTGTGAAGAAGGTTAGGCAACCATGAGCTTCACTAATAAAATAAATAAGCTAAGCATAATTGATTGTGGAGAAAGTTAAAGCTAATACTCACTGAAGGTTTTACAAATAAAATTAAAAAACTAAACAGATTTTATTGTTTTGCAAACAGAGTAACAAAATTAAGGTAATTTAGATTGTGGAGAAGGTTAAGCTCAATCCAAATAAA
Organism: Torreya grandis; assembly: GCA_037957365.1. Taxonomy (NCBI): domain Eukaryota; kingdom Viridiplantae; phylum Streptophyta; class Pinopsida; order Cupressales; family Taxaceae; genus Torreya; species Torreya grandis. The sequence goes on from JARHVA010001018.1 coordinate 2,814,091, forward strand.
TATTCAAAACAACTATAACGAGAAGAAGAATAACATCATATCATCATTGTTACAGAAGAAATCTATGCATATCCTGATTGTTTTGAGACTAGAAAAACACTATTTTTTGTTTTGTAACAGTACTTATTTAGATCCTATGGAATAACATCATATCATCATTGTTACACAAGAAATCTATGCATATCATGATTGGTCGTGCGATGGTCTAAACAACCAGTACTTGTTGCCACTGCCATTGTGCTTATCGACAAAATAGTTGAACGTATGCCCGTTATCACAAGTCTACAAGGACCAAAGTCCATCCACACCAAGGGTTAAATTTTACCCCCGTTTAAATGTTTTTTACCCTTTTAAATGTAAAACACTGGTAATTTTTTTTTAAACATAACATATGACTGGCAAATTTTTTAAAGGCCTGTCATATTAACATTCAGAAAAAAAGCACCCATTTTAAGTTTTTATTAAAGGATGCCTATATGCCCTTGAGGTTGAATGATGGACCGGTGGTCAACCATCTAACATTTTAAATTTTTTTCCCTAGCTATCAATTGGCAATTAGGCTGCCAGCACAACAGACATTAAATTAGCAAAGTTGCCAAGGATCAATTCAAATTTACAACAATCTTACCACTCTACTCCTGACTCCCCATAACATTAAATCTTGTAGATTTATTAGAAGAGCACCGTAGCACACCAAAGTTTTTAAATCTTCACTGAATCTCCATCTAAATTCACCTAATCTCCTTTTTGCTTCACTTCACCCAGTCCACACGCTGTAAATTTATCAACATTTATTTCTTTGCAGGAGTCTTGGATGGTGAGAAATTGGGAATGGCATTCGGGAATCATTGAGAAAGAAATTCATTGCAAGTGCTCCCTAAACCATGAAGACAAAATTATCATATGATTTCAAACCCACGCTGGCACGCAGAGAAGGGGAAAGTGGAAACATATGCATAATTGCATTTTAGTGTGGTGCAAGTGCAACTGTTAGCTTGTAAATTGTAATTTGTAATGCATTATTTTTAGAATTATATCATGACCCAGGGAGAGAGAAGTAAGGATAGAAGGAGAAGATAGGCATGCTAAAATAAGAGAGAAGCATATAGGATATGTATAGATGGAGTGAGGAAAATTGGTGAAGGAGACATTGGAGGAGATGGTCGACGTAGGAGATCAGGGAGAAGAGAAGAAATGTTGTTGGAGAAGGAGGTAGATGCAGAAAGGAAAGAATGTGGTAGTGGTATGAAGGGAAAGAAACTAAAGGAGAGGTCGACAGTTAGGGAGTAGGTCATTGGAGTTAACGATGGGTAGGAGATGGTATTTGTAGCAGGAATCGATGAAGGAAAATCTTGCGTGCTATTACAGGGAAGGTGGATGAAGTAAGGGAGATGGGGAACAAGATAGTTGGAAGGGGGAGCCAAGGAAATGGAGGTCGATGGAAAGGTAGAAGAAGATGACTGTATGAAGATGCATAAGAAAAGAGATTGCATTGGTCATTAAGGAGAAGAGTTAGGGGGATTACTGGGAAGTTTAAGATGTCACAAGAGGAGGAAAGAGAGACATTAGAGGAGAGGTAAAGATCAAGAAAAGACAGATATCAATCTTCTTTACTATAACCAAGATTGCAGGAGGTAAGTAGCTAAAAATCCATTATTTGTTGTAATTTATAGCTGTAAACAAATCCTAGAAAATATATGTTTATACCTTGAGGAGCCACGAATTAACTAAAACCCCTTAATTGATGCTTGTCACAAGTGCAGAAAATAACTATAGTTTTTTTGGTATTCAGACTTAGAGATTTGGAGGTTTTGTTGTTAAGATTAATTTTTTAATAATGCTTTCCCTAGTCAAAATTCAGGTACTCTATACTAAACTCAATAGATTATTTTGTTATGGGTGGAGTAAGTTTAATTTAATGCTCTATGTTTTTCACATCATGTTGTTAAGAAATTTAGTAGTTTTTTTAGCATAGAAATTTCATGGATTTTTATTTATTTTTTATGTTGAGAAATTTCAAAAGATATTTTAAGAATGTAAACAAATGATTTATATTTTTACCAGTTATAAAATATTTAAAAAAATCATTCATACTAACCTATATAAAACTTTATTAAATTATTAAAAAAAATCTTAAATTATTGAAGGAAATTTTCAGCGCCCACTAGTTTAGGGAATTATTTGTTGAATTGAAATTTTAAGGCTCCTATTTTAATAGAAAATATTCAATTTATTCCTATACATTATTAAAACTTAATTATACCAATCTCACATTGAAAATAGGAACATGAGCCCTTTCAATGATAGAGCATCCTCAAAGTAATGTGTGTAGTCGTAGTGAATGTTCTTTCTCTGCAATATAAGCAATAAAAACAAACTTCAACTAGTTTCTATACAAAATTATGAAAGTCAAAAATAAAAAATGAATGTCACATGCAAGGTGACATTAATTTGAATCGCAAAAAAATTTCTTGACGGGTAAGGGTGACCGTCAAATTTAACCCCTGATCCACAGTGACAAAATAGTTCAGTAGATCCTTGTCCTTGTCACATCATGTCAGTGTTGTCTGTTCCATCAGGAACAGCAACCCAAAAAAATTTCATAGACAATAATATAGAAAGTAATTTTGTAGATTTTTAATACATACACTAATTTCAGTTGGTGTTTCTAATAACAATGGGATTATTAATATAGATGATAATGACATTAGGCAAATGGGCTAATGGTACTAATAAGAAAGATTTTAAGATTAATAACAATTTTAATATTACTATTAATAGTATTAAGGGTATTTATAATAACACTTTTAATTATGTCGGTAGATGTTTATTAATCAAAATGAGTTATCTATTTTGTCTTTGATTAATGATCATTATTTAAAGTTGGATTAATATAATCGTTATATCGTTATGCTAACATATGTTAAGGGTTTATTAAACTATGTTGTAAGATTGGAGGTCTATTGGTAGGGATGCATTGGCCTATTGACAACTGTGTGGCATATACATGAAATGATGAGTAGTTGTTAAATCCCACTAATAGTACAATTTCTTTTTACCATGCTACAAGTTTGTTCAACGAATATTTATCCAATGCGTTTGATGGCATTAAAATATTTTGTGATGTATTTTAATGCATATGTAATAATGTTGAGGTTTTTTTGATGTGTTATTAAGCCAAATTGTAGTTGTGATTAATGTCATCCTGAAAACAAGTAATTTATAAATGAACTTGTTATCTATGAGAGAAAGTTTAATGATTCATTTTGATAGCTAGACATGCAATGGGTGGAGATTAGGAATGCAGTCATTATAAAACGACTTAAGCTCCACTCAGTGCCTCTACATGAATGCGGTGAACATATTTTCTGTGCTTGAGAATTTTTCTTGACGTTGATGTCAATTTTTTAATCAATACATTTCTTTGTGTCTTCATAAAATTTTTTAGGATTGTGATTCCATTCTTGACAAAGCTGTCTATTGTCATTAGAAGGTAATTCATTTTTCTAATAGTGTTGTGGTGTTTGACAGAATAGCATCATTGGTTTCTTGTTATCAAACCTCTATGAATAATTTATGGTTGTTGTTAGAGTTTATGAAATAATAGATTGTGGTTTTGATTCATTATTCTATTTTAATAGCTCAATGCACATAGACCAAAAATTGGGCATGCAGTCATTGTCAAATTTTTAATGAATGAATGCAATGAGAATATTTGAATTTTCATAGTTCTATTTTTAACACTGATATGATAATTGATTAGTGTTGTGACATCAATAACTATTGTCACTGATGAATTGTAGTCTATGGTGTTGACACTATATGAACTATGCAGTAACTTTGATGAATGACCAATGTACCAACCACATTCATGCAGATGATGAATTATATTCTAAGGCCATTCACTACTTCAGTTGTTGTATTCTACCTTGACGACATATTGATATTCATAAAAATATGGGATGAATATTTGCACCATATTAGAGCAAGTGCTTGACACTTTGAAAAAACACAAGCTACACAAAAACATGGATAAATGTTCATTTGCCATGCCATAATTATAGTATTTTAGATACATTATTGATGCACAAGGAGTACACATGGACCTAACCAAGACTCAACTCATCACGGATTGGCCACAACCAAATAATCTCATAGAACTTCACAACTTCATGGGACTAGAAAATTTATACAAGGGATTTGTAGTTGGTTTTTCTCATGTGACTTGGCCTTTAAACAATGTTACCCAAGGTGGCACTAAAACAAAGTTTATTTAGAATGTTTCATAATACAAATCATTTGAAGAATTAAAATTTAGACTATGTTCCACACTAGTACTTGTTTTATTCAACCTTCAACATCCATTTAAACTCAAGACAAATTCCTTTGACTCACTTGGAGTAGTTCTTACTCAACATGGTCACTCAATTGCTTACCATAGTGAAACTTTCACTGCACTAGTAAGGAACTACCCAACATATTCAATTGTGAGATTTATGATATTATTCAGACATTTAAGCACTAGAAGAATTATATCTTGGTCAAGGAGACTGTGATCTATAGAGATCACAAATCACTTCAAATAATGAAAATTCATAACAAGTTGCAATAAGAGGAGCATAAAAAATGGTCTTCTTATTTTCCACAGTTCCATCTTGCACAGTTGTGCATTCTACATGAGGCAGAGAGACAAAAACTAATATGGGAGGCTCATTTCAACAAGGTTATATGATATTTTGGGGTTAAAAAGAATCTTGCGGTATTGTATAAATACTTATTCTATTCACATCTCAGGTCTAATATATCCAAGTATATCACATTGTGTATCGTATGTGTCATAGGCAAACCGGTCAACAAAAACAAAAGTTTGTACAAACGTCTATTATTTATAATAAGACCATGTGAATCCTTTTCCATGAACTCTCTTAGAATACCCTACTACGTAATGCTTGAATTTATACAGTAGTTGATAGATTCTCAAAGATGGAATTTATCATTCCTTGTAAAAAATCAATTTATGTATAGACATAATATTTTCAAAATTTATCAATTACTAATGTTTTCTTTCTTGAAAGAACCTATCAAATCTCAATCTCTCTGAGTGCATGCCTTAAAGGGTGCACTAGGAAAGGTGTGGGTAGACCATTGGTGCTTTATAGGATTGTTTTCCCCTATAGCCTTATCTCCTCTCTTTCAACTTCCTCCAGCCATTTCCCACCTTCATTAACCCCTTCCTAAGCCTAAAACCCTTTTTGATAGTTTATGTTACACTATCAGTGCCATTAACCATGTACTCTAATTGATAAAAATCATTTAGGATATAGGTCATCTAGGACCTAATTTATTTTTATCAATTTTGATATAATGATGATTAGGCTGACCCTATCATATAAAACTTTGAAAAGGTTTAGGGTTAGATTCATCTATATATACACATTCATTTTATCATTTATTTAGGAAGGGATGAAGAATATTATATTACACATCTGTTTATCCACCATACTCCTTGAGGAACATAGCTTAGGGTTTCAATGCTTTCTTTGGAGATATGGATCTTGTTTTGTGGAGAATTTTTTTGGATGCATAGAGAAGTTTTGTAGTCTAAAGATGATTTATCCTTGTTATCCTTGCATAACACAATAACCTCTTATAAATCACCTTGGCCAAGGGAGAGATTGAGGCTCAATGAGTTTATCTTCGAAGGTAAGTATTCCTAACTCTGTTCCTTTTTTTAAGATTAGATATATTTTTATTTGTTTTTCTCTCCCATGCATTAGGATTTAGTATACATTGATATGGATATAGATATTTTATGCATGTTTACCTTTTATGTTTATTACCCCCACTTTGTGCTACAAGCATTGGTGAGAACTAGATTAGACTTTACTTTACTTGTCATGTACTTGTGAATATGAAAACATAGGACCTAACTATAGTTGTTGCATGTTGTTACTTTATTGGAGGCTTTAGAACCCTCTATAGTAATGTTAAATTATGGTAAGACATCCCTTGGTTAGGTCTAGCAGATCCATCTTGGTCATGAATGTATCAACAATTAGAAGTGTAAGGAGGATTTATCTTCTTTGAGATAGGATTGATTAATAGATTAGTTGCATTTCCATTTGTATACATTCTAGTGACCCAACGTGAATCAATCCCATGGAGGGTTTTTTTCATGCTCTCATTTTATCATCATATTATATTTTTATTTTTTTTTAATATTATATTGAATTAGATGATATATTTATAATATTTTTTGCACAAGTTTAACACACAATCACTCCAAAATAACTTTATTTTATCTGTGTAGGTCTTCACCAAATAAAGGGTATTATATCCATTAGTTTAGCACAATTATATTTTTCATCTCTAGATTTGCATACATAGTCAAACCAATCAGCTTTATCTATAATTCTCTCATTTTAGTAAATAGGTCTACAAACATAGTTGAACCAGTTGACTCTATTTATAACTTATTCTTTAGCATATAGGTTTTGTAAACTTCATTGAATGAATCAACCCTATTAGCAGAATTTTGAATTAGCATCTAAACATCACAGCATAAAAATTTAAAATCTAAACATCTTCAAGCCCATCAAGGTTTATTCTCTCTCTCTATCATTTCAATTTTCTTCTTTTAGTACTATTTTTCACAAATTTGCAATCTATAAAACTACAACCCTTCAACAAACTAGGTTGACCTATTCGACAAAGTTCTATAGTCTATATTTCATCTAGAAGACATAAACAACTTGTTTGACTATGTTATTATCGATATTTCTTCTGCAAAATAGTAGTGACCTAGTCGACTCTGTTTTGCATTGTTTTCATATAGTGTTGCCTAAACCGACTATATACTCTTCTCAATCAAAGAATTAACCTCAATTTTCTAGTAGTTAATTCACCTTTCCTTTTTAGTTGATTACATGCTTAGAGTAACAAACATAGATTAAATAGGTGGTTTTTCAAATTACCATTTTACTCACACTATTTTTCTCTTTTGTAAACACTACCAAATCACTTTTCATTCAAAAAACATTAAGCATTTTTATTCCCAATGTTCACATACTTGGATTTCATCACCAAGGGGGAAGCCAACTTGGTTTTCTAGCAAAGTATAAACATGTGGTTGATGGTATATATTATCAAAACACCCAACACCCTTATCTCTATAATATTGTGAAGTGAGGGGGTAGGCCCTAATATCAAATTAGTACCATCACCAATATAGATCCCTTTTAGCCTAAACATCCTAAAACCAACCTTAGATTACATTCTAATTCCTTATTACATCCAACTTCCCAATCACATTCAAATTAAACTTAATTATAAATTAATAACACTTAGTATGGACACTTAGTTAGAATTTACTTTCTATTTGTTACTTGCTCTTTGATCATTGTATGTTGTATTATAAATTTTTCATTAGCTAGTGTTGGTGCAAGGTTTATTCTATGTGTTCCAATTAGAGCAATCACATTGTTCCAATTGCATTTGTGCATAATTTCATTTTGCTTCAAAATTTTATTTCAATTTTTTTTTAGAACAATGTCATTTATATCAACATAATTTATTAAAGACAATTTATCTTTTCTACCTATAATAAATAGTTAGCTTGTCTAACTATGTATCCTTATCTTCATGTTCAGTCCCTTGTCTAAGTAGTAATTAATTGACTTGTATGACTATGTCTTCTTATTTCTTGGTTTGTTCCATATTCATTAGTATATAATCGATCTTTACAACTATGTTCCATTTTTGTTATGTTCCCTAATTTGCATGACACAGTCAACCAGTTTGACTCGGTATCTTATTTTTTTATTTTATTTTTGCATAACCCTTTTATCCTCCCTTGTTAATCATGAGATTATTGTTTGAGGATAATATAGAGTATAATCTAACAGATATGATGAGATTTACCAATCCCAATAGATTTTCCCAAAAATAGATTATGTCTTCCGCTTTAAATGAAAATAATGTGCATGTTGCCACTCACACTACCAATTACGGGAATCCTCCTCATTCATCATCGGTTCATAATCCTCTTTTCTCCTTAGAATATGAGCCTAAATTAGATTATTCACCTGAAATTTTCTTCTTCATTAATGAGTTTCCTCAACTAAGAAAAAAAGACCCTTAAACTATTTACAATCTCATGATAAGTGGTCAAGTATAAGAACCCCATTCACTCTCCCCTACATTATCTCATGGATTTGGAGGTGACACCTTCTTTGCTTCTCAACCTCTCCCTTATATTTTGAGTCCTTCACACACCATGACCTCTTCTTCTATGGTTTCTATGGTCTCTTCAACCTCCATGCCCAGTATCTCCACTAGCATGGTAGGTTCAACATCCAGTGGGCCTTTTCCAAGGCCCCTTCTCCTCAATCAAACCACTAATGCATCATTTTTTACCAATGTCAATCATGTTAATGCCAATAATTTTACTAGTGCTTCCTTTTATACCAAAGCTTCTCACACCACTAGTGTCATACATGCCACTACTCATAGTAAAACCCAAGACACTAATACCAATGCCAATGTTTTGCATGCTACATAAACTAGTTGAATTACTGCTCAAACCCATCAACTCTTATTGCAAATTCTCAATCAAATGAATTATTTTCAAACTAATAATACTAATCAAATGATGTAGATGCAAAATCATCTCATTCACCTTCAAAATCAACCTCCATAAGTAACATGGGGAGTGCAAAATATGAACGCCCTCACACTCTCTCTTAGGCATTCCCATGGTAACCTCATTCCTCAACCTCCTCTTGTTAATAACATGATCAAATATCTCCAAAATAAACCTCTTATACCTCAAATTTCCAAAATCAACATAGGAGGTATCACACCTACCATAGGTTATAATGGGTTAACTGATCCTACCTTACATCTAATAACATTTGGTAATCTCTACAAATATTGGGTCAAGCTTAACACTTTTGATGCGACCAGGCTAATGGCCAAAACACTCTCTAGAGATGCATTAGATTGTTATAATCAAATAAAATCCTATTCTATCACTAGTTTGGAAGATCTTGTTAACTCCTTACCCTAAGAGTTTCAAACTAGCAACCTCCCTGAGAATACCTTGGCTCACTTTATCAACTGTAAGAAACTTTAAACCAAAACAACATGATCTTTTATTAATGGATGGAAGACCTTTTATACTAAGTGTGAGTATAACATGGAAGACAATAATATTTTTCATATATTCACTAATGATCTTTACCCCAATTCACAATATTAGGTTAGGACTCTCTCTATCAACCTTGGAAGAAGCCCTCAACCAAGCTAAATATCAAGATTTTCTCATGCACCAATTTGAACCATCCCAACCTCCTGTGGGCTCTCCTATGCTCATTAAAAATAAAAAACATCATACTATCAATGATTGTGTCATTGATACTTATGAAACCACTCACAATATTCTAGCCATCACTCCCAACAACATTTTTTAGCATGTTCCCCCTCTAAAAAACACTTCTAATCCATTTTTTTCTCAAATAAACAACATCAATGTTCACAAACCATTATCATTAGATGAGTTTTAAAAGTGTTTACCAAGGTCTCTAACATGAGAGATTGACCCCACTCATCTTATTAAATCATGGTATGATCCAAACAAATTTTATCAGGCCACTCTCATGAGACTTGTAGATAATTACTTAATTTAGCTATGCATTTTATTCTTGGCCCAAACTTTGACCTTGATTCACTCATTTCAAAATGCCAACAAGCATATGACAGCCTTTAAATCTCATGAAACAAAAAATGAAAATCAATATTTAAACTAGGATAATGATCATCTTTCCATATATAAAGACCCTCTTCCTAATCATCAAGATAGCAATGACAAGCCTACTCCTTCCACTAATAACATTGAAAGTCTTATTGACCAAAATTCTAAAGAAATTGTGGTAAATACAAATAATATGTGAAGGGTTGTTACTTTATGTTTAAATAGTTTTTCATTTTCTTTTTGAATTAAATATTACTTATTAAAAACTCAAAATAAAATAGGGTTTATGGGGTTACCTATAGATCAAAATATGTTGTGCACCATTTTGAATCCAGTGACAGTGATAACTACTTTTTGGCTAGGAATGCTAACTTGCACAAATATGAATACTTGATGAGAATAGATTAATAAAAGAGATGGGTGGACTACCTAATTTAAGATCAGTTATAAGAAGTGGTACAATTCCTTAGAAGGACGTTAGTCCACTATTTATGCAATTAAGTGAATAAAAAGCATCATAAATTAAAAATTGATAAATGATACGATAATAAGGTTAATTCTTATTTTCTCCTCAATTAATTTAGCAATGTAAATGAAATACTCTTACCAATAAGCTGAAGTAAAATATAGATCATCTTGGATAATAGCTAATAATTCTTTAACGACTTCATGAGAGGGTGAATAAATGATGGCACAAAAGGCTAGATCAAAGGCTATGTCACTTTGATCCATAAATAAAGGTTTGGAAACTATGGGGAGATCAATGATGTTGGTCACGTCATGAACTAAATCAGGTAGAGTCATCTACAAGAAGAAGGCCAAGTTCAAACAATATTAATCAAGAAAGGATTTCAAATAGAATCTTAGGATTAAGGTCTCAAAATCTATGAATTAAACATAACAAATCGATATTAATCCTGATAGGATGGTGTTGATCGGTAGAATCAATGTTGATTCAGAATGAATCGGTGTCAATTCTCTTTGTGGCTGAGTTTAAAAAAATAGAGACTAAAATGAAACAAATTTGCTAATAGGAGTGGATAAATTGATAAAGAAAGATGCTAATGATATTTTCATTATTAAATAGATGAATAAATGAAATACTAATTGACAAAGAATGATAGAACAAAATATGATACTTACCTTTAATTAGCTTGTGAGTAGAATGTAATTCCTCCATAGGCATAGGTAATTAATTAGGTTGCACAAAGCATATGATTCAAACATGATGAAAATATAGTAGAGCATTGTTAGGAATTCCATAAAGTCTCCAAGAATTCAAACAACAATTTAAGGCTCTAATTTTTATGATTCGAAATGCAAAGGTAGGCTACATATTTATGGATCAAAGTCAATCTAAAGAATCAGCACTGATCATGGGTGAATCATCACTGATTTACCAAAAATAATTCCTTTATTTCAACTATGGATAAGAATATCTCAAGGATAGGTGAATTTATTGGTAACAACTCCACATGGGGATAAATTGGTTATGGGGGTAGATTCCTAGGTTATAAATGGTTTTATGAGGTTGGGAGTGGTAAAGGGGTTAAAGTAAAGGCTATTTACCAAGATTGTAAATGGTAAATAATATAAACCTTAGGATAGGGCTTATGAAGAGTTTGACTTCCACAATTTACAACATTACAGAATTCAAGAAATTACTATTTTTAGAAACTTACTATTTTTATACTGCACTACTAAAATTGAAAATTTGGGCACTTTTATTTGGATTTTGGGGGTCAAAACCCATCAAGTAGAGATTATACCATCTCATGATGTTACCCTCATTATTATATTTCCAATGGTTCAAACAGGGATTCAAATGAAGCTATGGTGTAAAAGTTATGGCTCTCGAAAGTTTTACCACCAATTGGGGTAGGACCATCACCCGAATTATCACCTGAAGTGTTGCCCAGATCATTGCCTGAAGTGTTGTACAAATCAAGGATTATATTGAAATTCATCCCAATTATATTTTATTATATCCTCATCTTATCCAATGTCTATCTCAATATCATTGAATGGTTTGTACAATAGTAACTCTGACTAATAGAAATCTACAAATTTCTAACTATTGACTTTCCATTTTTTCTAGTTTCTTCATCCTCTTTTAATGCCAGATTTAATACTAGTTTAAAAACTTTAAAACCAACATTAAAAAATACAAATACCCTACTACACTCCATCAAAGGAAGTTCTAACAACATGTGACATGTTTCCATTATACCTATATCTCTTTCAATAATTGTTTTAGTTAGAAAATGTCTATACACTCGTGCAACAAGATCTTCTAGGTTTTCAACATTTGTAAGTCACATCAACATTTGTTGATATTTTTTTGAAATTATCTCTAATTTTTTAGCATACTTTACAATGTAGTTCATAATGGCATGTTTTGATAGTACTGGTTACCAATCTACATTTGCATGCCATGATTGCAACACATGATGATTATGAGTATTCACATTATCCTCATTTTTTTTTGGCTCATATCTTTATCTCCTTTTTCTATATATACACACAATTTTGATTTATCAAGATACAAAGGCCAAGGTGTGTTGTACCTAAATCAAATAAAATTTTGTGTTATTATTCATATAAAAAAACTTAATACATATTTTTAAACTAATGCTTATCATTTTTAAGATAAATATTTTTACCTTCAAACCTTTCTTCCTCTTTTTTTTCATAGGCAAGCTCCATCTTTACACATGGTATGATGCTCCACACAATTAATCAATTCTTCATAGTCTTGTTCTATATATATTTGATTAATGTATATTGTGTTCCTCAAACATGGATGTAATCTCAAATTATGTCCTCCATATATCACACATGAAATTATATTCATTTATAGTTTTAGAATAGATAATTTTTTATATAACATAAGTAAATTGTTAATCAATTCATACTTTTATGTTTCTTTAATGTGAATCTCCTTGAGGATTCCATGCATGTATGATTCCATTGAAATATGTTTTTACAAAGTCAACTTGATCTTTATTTTCCCAATCTAATGTGTCCATATTCAGCGATCCATCCAACCATAAAAAAACATGCACATGTGGAGACCCATATGTTTCCATTCATATCTACACCAAACATATTTAACCTTCTTTAAAAAAATTAGTATCTCTTTTTATAACATTGTATTTCTAATGTGCATATAATAAGAAACTATATGTGGGTGGTCAATTATGTTTTATCACTACCATATTTGTGTTTCACGTGGATCAGTAGGTGGAGTTCTTGGCATTAGTACATGGAGGTGTGGCCAATACATGTCTACTACATTTAAAGTAAATAACATAGTTGGTATTCCAATTTGATGCAATAGGTTAATTAACTCTACATGACACTTTGTCTAATAAGAATGTGTACCTCATAATGTAGTTCCATATTACATCAATTGATCTACATGGTGATATTCTAGCATATTATCCATGTGTTCATGTAATTCATCAATTTTAATAGGTGGTTCTTGAAGGCTTTTCTTTACAAATACTGCTAACAAATTTTGTGCTTGATTTTCCATTATCCTATTCATAGAAAGATACCTAAATTGAGGGTGTGTTCGAATATGATTATCTCAATATCAAATCAGATGTTTCACATATTCATGCAAATTTACATGATTTAGTCATGGTTCTAACCAATCACACCTTCCATCAAAGAATAGTGTTGGGAAAGCCATGTCTAATAAACCTTCTATCACATAATCATTCAATGGAGATGTACCAATTTGTGACTAAGCTATTAGTTCACCTAGATCAGCATTTAGATTATTTATCCAAGCTTGAATCACTTCTATCTCTCTTAGGGCATTACATGGTTTGGTTTCCATTCATGACGTGTGATCTACAATATTACCTTCATCTGTCTCAAGTATAGGACATGGAAAAGCATATTCATTGAAATATGTATTAAATTCCACGCTAACTGAGTTCAACTTTTTGAACACATTTGTAGACTTATTGGTAGGGAGATTCTTTTATGTTATTTCATCTATCTTGACATATTTATAAAACTTATCATGTTCAATCATATATTTAAGTTCATTAAATACATGATCTTTATTCATAATAAAGTTGTATGTAGTTTCACATTGTTCCTTTCTTCGCACTATGATAATTAGAAGATCTGAAATATGATGTGGTAATTTTTTGGCAATTTCCTTAACTTCATGTGGAAAAAAAATACTATGCCCTATGCCTTTTGTGTTTGCATTGCCCTCCTATTACATGGTTCACCTAAAGAATTGGATTCACACAGGTGATCAACATCTCTTCCACTTGGGTTAAGTTTGCCAATTCAGGTGGTTGGGGCCCAAGATCCATGTTATTTATTTCAAAACAAAATATGAGACTTACCTTTGATTGGCTTGTGAGTAGAATGAAATTCCTCCATAGGCACAAGTAATTACTCAAATAGCATAAAGGATATGATTCAAACATGATGAAAATCTAGTAGAACATCGTTAGGAATTCCATGAAGTCTCCAAGAATTCAAATAACAATTCGAGGCTCTATGTTTTATGGTTCATAATGCAAAGGTAGGCTACATATTTATGGATCACTATCGATCTAAAGAATCGGCACTGATCATGGGTGAATCATCACCAATTCACCCAAAATAATGCCTTTGTTTCAACCATGGATGAGAATATCTCAAGGGTCAGTGATTTATTGGTAACAACTCCACATGGGGGTAAATTGGTTATGGGGGTAGATTCCTAGGTTATAAATGGTTTTATAAGGTTGGGAGTGGTAAAGGAGTAAAAGCAAAGGCTATTTACCAAGATAGTAAATGGTAAATAATCTAAACCTTAGGATAGGGATTATTTAATAAATTTAAATAAATAAAACCTACAACACCTAATCAATCATCCCTCAGAGTATGAACTTATAGTGTCTACACTTTCATTGATGCTAATCCCACACACACACACCAAACCTCCCAAACATTATGTGTTATCCAATATTATTACCCATCTCATCTAACAAAGTTTAGGCAAGAGGACCTTATATCTTTATAAGAACCACTTCCAACATCTCAATTGGATAATAACTCTCATACTATCTCTACTATCCCCTAAACATATACACATATTGATAACATGTTTTAACCTTCTAATAAAATTTTTTCTAATCAATCAAAAGAAATACCTAAATCTACTATCCCATCATCTAAAGATAATCAACTGATTTTTCCTCAAATTAAACCAACCACATATTATCGACATGATTTTGCATTTACTCCTAATCCTCCTTCTTAGGACCTCCTACAACATTACACACACACACACACACACACACACACACACACACACACACACACACAGAGATATATATATAGAAGTGCCCCCATGGGTTATGATGAATGGAACCCTATCATATAACTTACTAATCTCCCATCTCAAATATCCTTTATAAAATTAATGCAAACTTCCCCCATCATCGCAACTATATGATGTAATTATTAATTGAAATGAAAATCCCTCATCCTTCCCTAGCAAGACGTGAAGCAACCTTGTTTGGGTCTAAAGATAGTATCTTAAAACAATGCAAATATATGTGTATACATGTTGATGAAACAATAGACACTTCTCTTTCCCTAAAAATTTCTATTGCTTCTATGATTCCATATGATATTTTACTTCATGTATATGATACTCTAGTATTTATTAGCATTCAAATCAATGATATCCATGTCAATCATGTTTTGATTGATGAGGTTTTAGGGACTTATGTTGCCTCCATCGATTTAATCAAAACTCTTAGATATTTCGAGTGTAAACTTAAGTCCACACACAATTTATGTCAAGGTTATGATCGAAGGAAAATGCCTTCTTTAGGTTGCATGTGGATTCCTATTACCATTCATCATGTCATAATCTGATTGAAAGTTATGATATCTAACTTTCTCCTTTTCTTAAATATCTTGTTTGGCAGACCTTAGACTCATCGCATGAGGGTTATTACCTCATCTGCTTGCCAATGCATCAAGTTTCCCCACAATGGTTCTATCTATAGGATTTAAGGAGACATAAACCCTTGTAATTTCAAATAGTTCTAATAATTTAGTGCATTTAAAATTCCAACCCTTAAACCCTTACCTAGTGTCCCATTTCAAGAATCTCCATGTTTCAATTATACTGTCAAATCTACCCAATGTTATCATGGTCACCCTAAACTCATTGAGAACATACCACTAAACTATTAGATTCTAATGATGATGAGTTAGATTAGATCAAGATCAAAACTTCATATCTCTCCCCTCATCTACTCACCTAACTTCCATCAGCGTTAAAACTACATTCCTATCAATTATTTATTGATGACATACCCGTGGTCTTAACCAATACTCATCATTATATTCATAATACCACTTCTAATAAAAATATCATACCTACCTACACCATCAATCTTCATACACTTGATTATGATGATGGTTATACTTTAGACAATCCATTTCTAGGAGGACTTGTGAAGGTTAGATATGTTGAGATTTTTTAGTATCGTAAATCTCAACATATCTAACCTAGACAAGTCCTCCTAAAAAATATCAACATATCTAACTTGGACAAGTACAACTTATGAGATCAATACAAACTATTAACACCAATAGATAACATCATGTGTTTTATACAAAATACAATAGCCCTAACTTTAAGGTTGGGCTCCATAGATGTCTAGGATGGCCACAATGTAGATGCCTAGAACCATACCCTTTGAGTAGTATGTTGTTATAAGGCAGTATAAGATCTCAAACCTATAACCTACCCTTGTAGATTGGCCACCTAGTCATGCACCTATCTGAGTTGGATGGTGGTTGCCATGTATGCTACTCTCTCTTATGCTAGGGCCTACTAGGCTTGTGTCTTTCCCTCTCTAACCCCTATCAGTGGTTGTATCCCATCCCCACACTCCTATAGCTTCCATGTGGCCTCTCCTACTAGTCTAAACTAGCCCAACTAGGCTAGGGAAGATGGAACCACAAGAACATCCAAAGTGGTGGGATCATATGGTGCTAGCACCCCATCTAAAATGGCATGGTGTGCAAACATAATCAAGGATCCCCATATGACCTCTTTTGTCAAAATATATATAAAACCAAAACTAGATAGGCATCAAATCACATATATATCTCAAATCATCTATCTACCATAATCATAATATAATTAGCATTATATATCAAAAACTTAAATCAAAATTTAGACATTTCTCACCAATGTTGGTGTCACCAACCATGGTCTCTCCATCCAATCACCTATATAGCACCTCCTCTATAGGCCACCTCTTCACCCAATGCAAAAATATGATTCAACACTCAAGCACATCATGATCCTCTCCTCATGGGTGCCTCTATGGACCAACTATATCCTGGAGCAGATGTTGGGTCCCTTGTGTTATAGTCCTCATATGTCTCCTCATGTCAATGATGCCTCCATCTTTGATGTGGATGTGGTGATCATTATTTCCTCTTCTATGGTTCTTATTGTGTGCTTACATTCACATCCATAACATCTCCCCCTATTGGCTCTGCTACTACCTACTACCATGCTCAACTAGTTGATTGTCTAGCATATTAAGGCCTGATCACTAGTATCTCCATCAATACCCTTATTCCTACACTCCCTCTCAGATCTCTAGCATGTCATGCCCAATAAATAGGCACTACTAAAGAAACCATCAGATGTGGGAGTCTGAACTATCCTAAAAATTGAGAAACTAGATTTAGCTCTACTTATGATGTGTAGTGGCCCATGATCTACACCCATGCCAACCCTATAGAAATTGTCACCCAAATAAGACATACATTAGCAATTTATGTATAGGGATGCCACATTATCTCCCCTCATGTGATATTTTTTAATGTAGGCACATGGGGCATGACCTGTACTACATGGCCTTGTCTCCACCTCAAGACCTAAGGTAACTTGTCATTGACCATATAGGGTAACCCAGTTGGTCAATACATGGGGAACCTATCATATATCCAATGGCTTAGTAAAACTATGGGGTCTAATGGTATTATAACCTCTAAATGACATCCCATACATATCACACATGAGTTAGACCCAAATGTAAACTCCTAAATCATAAAGTATTCCTTGATCTATTATAAACTGATAGAAGGCTATTACATATAGTGGTAGCTTACCATCTGACTTGTGACACAAAATTTATGTTATCACAAGTCCTATCACTGCCTTATGGATGACTAGGATGGACACAATGTAAATGTCAAATAAGCTCACCCTCAACGCAAGGTAAATCCTATATGAGCATGTAGCCCATTGGGTTAATGCTCATCTCTCATATAAATCCTCTTGTGTATTAATTATCACCAATGTATCTCTTATAGGAAGTCCAAACAACATGTGGACATCCTCCAAAGTGATACCCATCTCAATAGCATCCCCATCCACTTCCCATTAGAAATTATTTGTCAATCATTCCCATACTCCAAAGAACATGATAATGAGATAAACACTCAATGAGATCTATCTCATCTCCATAATGCCTCTAAAATCTAGAATAACCAGTCAAGCTCTATCTACGTCACCTAAACAATCTAGTAAATTTGGTAGCCATGATACATCTATCAAGCACCAATATCACTGGTGTCTATGCAAAATATCAAACAATCAAAGATGTATCAAATCTCCATGTCATAAATAATCAAAATCTATTCTTTCAAATTTATAAATTAACAACTTGAATAATTGGTTTGATTTAGTTTCCTATGTTTTTTTTATTTTCCTACACAATCAACCCATTTACTATTAAATTGGCCCTATACACTTTTGATAATAAATTGGCCCTTGACATTTGCAACTAAATTGGCATGTTTATACTAAATTAGCCTTTTTTCAGATCTAGTATACTAAATTAGAACTATAGTGCACAGTCATACCTATTTTACAGATTATACCAGAAACCCCCCAAAACCTAAAAAGGAATGTGTGTGGTAGAGCTATCACAAGTCTTATCACTACATTATGGAGTCCAAAATGGCCATAATGTAAACATCAAATAATCTCACCATCAAACCAGGGTAAATTTTGTATGATTATGTAACCCACTAAACTAGTGCCCATCTCTCATCTAAATCCTCTGGTGTATCAGTGATCACCAGTGTCTCTCCTAGAGGAAGTTTAAGCAACACATGGACGTCCTCCAAAGTGATACCCACTTCAATGATGTCCCCATCCACATCCTATCAAAAATTATTAGTCAACCATTCCCATGCTCTTAAGAACATGAAAATGATATCAACACTCAATGGGATCCATCTCATCTCCATAATTCTTCTAAAACCTAGAACAATCAGTCAAGCTCTATCCACATCACTCAAATGACCAACAAACTTGGTAGCCATGATGCATCTATCAGGTGCTAATATTGCATACATCTCTGCATAACATCAAAAAACAAAATATATATTAAATATCCATGTCATAAAAATCAAAATACATTCTTAAAAAGATAAAAATTAACTACTTAATCAGCTAGTTTGACTTAGTTTCATATGTTTTTTTATTTTCCTACACAATCAACCCATTTACTACTAAATCAGCCCTGTACCCATTTGATAATAAATTGGCCCTTGACATTTCCAACTAGATTGGCCTATTTTATACTAAATCAACCCTTTTTCAGATATAGCATACTAAATCAGCCTTATTGTACACAATCAACCATCTCTTATAGACTATACCAGCCCTCTTTTAAAGGGTGCATCAAGAAAGAGGTGGGTAGATCATTAGTGCTTTGCATGATTTTTGTCCCCTGTACCACCACTTGATATCTACACAACCTTATCCTATACACTTCCCTAGGTCTTATATCCTCTCTTTCACCTTCCCCTAACCATTTTTTGCCTTCATTATCCCCTTTATAAGCTTAAAATCATTTTTGATGATTTACGTTACAATTTTGGCCCCATCAACCCTGTACTCTAATTGATAAAACTCATTTAGGGTCTAAGTCATCCCTTAGTAGCCCTAGACCAAGACCTAATTTGTTTTTATCAATTATGATACATATTCGATTAGGTTGACCCTATCGGATAAACTTTTGGAAAGGTTTAGGGTTAAATTTAGCTATATATACACATTCACTTCATTGTTTATTTAGGAAGAGAAGAAGAATACTATTATATTTTGCATCTGCTTATCCACCATTCTACTTGAGCATCATAGTGTAGGGTATCAATAATTTCTTTAGAGATGTGGATCTTGTTTTGTGGAGAAGTCTTTTGGAGGCATAAAAAAATTGTGTAGCCTAGAAATAACTTATCCTTTTTATCCTTACATACCACAACAACCTCTTATGAAGCACCTTGGCTAAGGGAGAGATTGAGGCTCAGTGGGTTCATCTTCAAAGGTAAGTATTCCTAACTTTGTTCATCCTTTGTAAGAGTAGATATATTTGCATTTTTTTCTCTCTCATGCATTAGGATTTCTTATACATTGTCATGAGTATAAATCTTATATGCATGTTTAATTTTTATATTTATTACCCCCACTTTGTGCCATAATATTTAGTGAGCACTAGATTATAATTTAATTTAATTGTCATTTACTTTGTGAATATGAAAACATAGGACCTAGCTAGGGTTATTGTATGGTGTTACTTGATTAGAGGCTTTGGAACCCTCTCTAATAATTTTATTATGGTGATATATCCCTTGGTTAGGTATAGCATATCCATCTTGGTCATGACTTTGAATATTTAATGTATCAACACTCAAAAGTGTAAGTAGGATTTATCTTCTCTGAGCTTGGATTGATTAATAGATTAGTTGCATTTCCCTTTGTATACAATTTTAACTCAAAAAATATCTCAATTATAATTGAATCATTGTTGGATCTAGTTTATTATCCCAAAAAATATCTCTTTTGATAAAGACACAATGTTTTTGAGTCATTTCTAGATATTAATTTTGTCTATGCTAGACACAATGTTGAAAAAATATACCACCTTTCATCAATAGAGACATGGACAGATAGAACTGATAAATAATATGATAGTGCACCTTCTAAGAATAAATAATTATAATAAACAATTCACTTGGGATGGATTACTTTCTTTAATTCAACACAAATACAATAGATCTCTACATATCTCTGCTGCACACATTCTTTTTTAGGTTTTAAGGGGTTTCCAATCTTTGGCACCCATTGATGTATATTATCCTATCCTATCATCAATAGTATCAATTTTTTCAACTCAAAACTAAGTTTAAAATTTGATTCAATTCATTTATCACATTCAACACATTCAAAAATAGGTGCAAACCATTCTATAATAGGAAAATGTGAAATACAAGCAATGCCATGACAAGCATCAGACACTGCATACCTTCTAGGTTGGTGATTAAGTTTGGCTAAACTTGTAGAAAGAAATAATAACAAGACTTTACCACAATATTTATCCACTTTAATATGGGCCCTACACCATCACCAAGGAGGTAAGAGATAACACTTTCAAGCTTAACCTTCTAAATTACCTTGGGTTGTATCTAATCTTCAACATAGAACTCTCGTGCCATTACTTTCCACCTATGTTGAAAATTTCAAATGCTACATAGATTATTCAACAAATAGAGATGAATCCATATTATATTATTCTAGTATAATTGGGTCAAGTCATTGATGCTTGGGTTAAAAGGACATGGTACCAATAAATACCTCTCTTCTAAGTAGTCAAACTAGGTATATTGTCTTCCCAAGGAAAATGGTTACATAAGTGCAAGTTTCCAATTTTATTCCACATCTTCTTCCATAACTACATGCAATGGGGACCATTTTTATTCAAAGAGGGGAAATTGATCTGGGAAGATCTGGGTTACTAGATCAAACCACACTTTATCATAGTGGCATGTCCAGCTTTATGTTAACATCAATAAATACATCAATAGGTTTCATTCCTATGTGACATTTTTTATTTGTAATTTCACTCCTATGTTACCACACAACTCCTATAATTTCTACATTGTAGCCAATGTCTCATCATTAGTGATAGTCAATGATGTCACTACACTTTTTCAGTTATGAATCGGTTTCTACCAACTATTGTAACAATTCATCAAACCCTTCATCTTATTGTAATATATAATAATTTACACTCCAATTATTTATAGTAAATCACCATTATATTTTAATAACCAAATAATAATAATGTTAGGCACTAGACATTTGATCTCTTAGATTATATCAAACTTAGCATAATACAACTTTGTTTTTACATTTCTAATGTGGTTGTAATTTTTTGTTTAATTTCATTGATAACTACCAAATTGCACTTCATATTCTCTAAATTTCATAATTCATTTTCATATATATATATAACCCTCTTTTTTAGCATAAAGAAGGTTTTACACCAAGTCTCCTCCTAGGCATCAAATCATCAAGTTATTTTCAACGAGTACTCATTTAATCAAAATATTTTTACTATAACTTGATTGTACAAAGGTAACTGTTGATTATTAATATATTTTAAAGTAATATCATGATTATGAAGTATTTTTATATATTTTCTATATTTAAAATATTTAACAATAGAAGCAAAGTGAGAAGGTTGAATATCATTTCCAAAGGTTGTGTCTTCTAATGTATTGTGGCTTGGATATCTAAGTACACATTAGATTTTATAATTAATTCAAGGATAGATATCTTAGCTTGATTATTTTTCAATTGATCCATGATATCATAATATTTTTCAACATGTAACCTAATTATCCAATATAATTCTAAGTGTTTTTCCAATTGCATCAATCAACATGATACAGTTTAACTTTATCATACTATCTCCAACTATACCAACAGTCTAATTTTACACAATAGTTTGTCATATTATGTATTTTATTTCCATAGTTTCCAAATTTTAATAAAATAGATGTCTCATTACATCACTATATATTTATATATTGCATTATAATACCACCTACTTTCTCACACAAGCACCCCATCTTCATAGTAAATTGATTACTTTGTAAGGCATTCTAAGGAGTGGGGAATTTTTTGTGGGAAGGAATATAATTTTATTTTCATACATGATAGCCTTCATGGAATGATATTTATACTTCACTAGATATCCTACACTTATGTTTTCTAAATAGGGTTCTATAGGGCCATTGATGTTGAATAATATTAGTCTTTCCAACATGATTTGAATGTCTTATTTCAAGTAAAGACCATCTTTTCACCTTGGTGACATTTCCCCCCACCCCCCACCTTCCCCTCATTATTTCCTCCTTGATAGAAATATTATTTTTCTAAATCTTCCCCATCTTCTTTACTTCCTATTATCCATCTCTCTTAGACATAGTAGCATTATGGAACTTCTATATTTTACATCTTTAAAATAGAAGCTACATCTTTGAGTTGTTGTGAGATTCCCTCCTAGTCATTGCCTTATCTTCCTATGATTTATAATAGTTATGTTTATGACCTTGAGTTGTTTATTAACTTTTTCATTTATTCAGTCTCATTTTTCTCTTTTAAGATTTCATGTTTCACCATTTTGTGGGCCATTTGACCCATTTATATCTTTTTCACATATATTTTTTAGTTTGGTTTGTTGATTCTCTTACATTGATGTTTTTATCATGCAACAGTTCTTTGTGTTCTTCTTTTGATTTGTATTATTAGTTATCTTACTTTAGATGCATTTTTGGGTTTTTCAATCTTAAGTATCCTCGGCATTTCATCTTACCCATTTTCATTTATTGTATCTACTTACATAGTCATTTTTAGTTCTAACCTAGCCTTATCTATCTTATCTTTCCAAATTTTTCAAAATTAAATTATCCTTTCCCTAAGCACATATGTAAAAATAAAATAGATGCATCAAGGGTGCATTACACATACGATGAACACCTTCTAAATTTTTTTAATTATACAAAGGCACCCCATCCATTGAATGTAATAATTGCT
Source organism: Torreya grandis (assembly GCA_037957365.1). Taxonomy (NCBI): domain Eukaryota; kingdom Viridiplantae; phylum Streptophyta; class Pinopsida; order Cupressales; family Taxaceae; genus Torreya; species Torreya grandis. The sequence goes on from JARHVA010001018.1 coordinate 2,837,790, forward strand.
ACATATATTTTTTTGATACTATCTAGGTCACTTATCACATTTATAGAACATGATATTATTGATAATGACTCTTATTTTCAGTCTTTATTCATTAGATTTTATATTAATCATTAACCTATATAGATTTTCCTAGTTGATAATGGGTCAATTGTGAATATGTTCACCATCAAACTTCTCTCACATAATGGGTATACATATAAATATATCTCTCTTTCAAAAATAGTAAGTAGTGCATGTAACATTTTTCTTGTTCCTAAGGCCAAGGTTGAAGTAGGAACTTGTGAATTGGATCTGACATAAGAGATAATGCTTTATCACTAGATATTGATTCATATTGATAAGAAAGGTTTATATATGTTGTAGACTAAGGGTATGGAAAAAGGATAGATAATTATCCCTTGGATTTCACCTTTCATAAAATAATCATCTACAATAAGTACAAATGGTGGGTTTCATATCCCAAAATATTAAATAATTTAAAATTTTAAGTAAATGTTAACCAAACAAAATATTAAATAAATTAAAATTTTAAAAAGTAGTCTTATAAATTTAATCTTGGATTCACTACATTGCAAGCATCCTTGTTAAATTGAATGATGTACCTTTATGTTGTATTTTTTACTTACTAAATGCTTGATGTGCCTTTATTGTCTTCTATGCTTACTTTGTGCTTGATGTAACTTTTTTTCTTATGTGTCTTATATGTGTTTGACATGATTTCAATGTCAAAAGTGTTTTTTCCATGCCTTGTCATAAATTTGACATGTTTAATGTTATAACTCTTCTCGTCAGGGATAATTCCTTTAATTAATATCAATTAGGGATAATTCAACCAATATTTACAACACTATAATTCAAAAATTTAATACATTTTTTATATAACTGAATGAGCAACATAATGTGTTTCCTAATATTTTATATATTATTGCACATGTTTATCACATAACCCATCACCTTTATTTCCTTTCCACATGCTTACATTCACTCTAGTTTCTCAACAGACATTTACATTTACTCTTATGTGACCTTGCCTTTTTGATGCATAGATTCAATAAGACCTAATTTAATTTACAATAATATAATATAATATAATAATAAATGATAAATTGGTTTAGATAAGTTTCTTGATTTTTGATTAATTTAGAGATAAACTTCAAAATAAGATGATAGGAAACAAATTTAGACAACGACGTGAAAATATCCTGAAAACTCAGAGCGAACTTGACACCTTTTTCTAATATGCTTGATTTTACATTGGTTTGTTTTGAGAATTTTGAATTTTTTTTAATTGAAGAAAAATAAATATTTTTCATATCTATAACAACTTGACACCATTAGATGTCTTAACACATTTATATGTTGTTTATATATCATGATGTATGTAACCTAATGAATGGAGTAATGTCATTGTAAATAAATTCCCACTTGATCCATTATCAAATAGTAAAATTTGATCCATTATTAATATTATCATGTTAATGATAATACAACATGTAATACCACCAACCAATGTCAATTATAAACTTTTAAAACTTTGAATTTGAGACCCTATGTATGGAAGCATAAATTTCTTTTACAGAAAGACTAAGATTTTGGTAAGCAGAAGATGAGATCTAGGTGACCTAAACAAAGAATAAATTGAATTTTTTGAGATGGATGAGGTGTTGTGTAATATGTAACCTATGTGGATGGATAACCTAATTCATTTTAATGTTTTTAATAAATGTGCAGATGCCCTAGGTAGAGGCTTATAAAAGGTAAAATGTCTAAATCTCATTAGCAACTTCAACATTATTGAGAATGTAAACTTATCTCACATGTAGTTTGTGGATAATTAAATTATGGGAAAATATTCTTGAATTTAGGAAGGTATAATTTTAAAGGAAATGATATAGTTAATAGGGATGATGAGGGATGATTAAGGTTGGTGGGGAATGATTAGGTACAACAAGGGATGATGACCCTTAATGAGGGAGTGATTTTAATGGTCATCTTTTAGTCTAGACAATTCATTTAGGATGTACCATCCACCTTCTTGATCATAGGAGATCTATCTCTCTCTCTCTCCTTTTATTTATGATCCCACATAGCCTATAAAAATAAGTAATGATACATTCCCATTTTGATCATAGGATCCTACTATCCTAGTCTTTATATGCATTATACACATGTAGTTTTCCACTATTCTTTCAGTTGAAAAGCAGTGGCACCAATTTCCAATCTCATGAATTTAATGTGTAATAGTTGGTTTGCATATTTTTATTAGATTTCATTTCATGTTATATAATCTAAACTATATATGAATAAATACATCTAATTTAAATAAATTTAACATTGTCCTTTGCACAACCTCATGAGCTTAGTGAAGATAACAACACTTTCTCATAAGAGTAATTAGTTCCTGATGCACACATAATAGGATTTCAAAAAGTGATTGAAACACATAGAGATGAGAGTCATAAGAATAAGAATATGTATAAGTGGTATAATAAAGTCATTTCATGGATGAAATGTGATAGATGTGCATGAATCAGAATTATAAAATGCATCATGTGTTGTAAAACTATATAGATCACTACTCATGTAATCTTGTGTGAGAGGAGTAGCTCTAGGATATGTATAATGAATTGAAATCATTTGAGGATAAGTATTAAAGATATCTATAATAACAATGCTCTTAATTATTTTGATAGGTGTTCACCCACCAAAATGAACCATATATTTTATCCCTGATAAACGATCATCATTTAAAGTTGGATGGTGAATACAATCGCTCTTTATTTATAATAAAACATGACACAAGATCATTGACCCATGTTTTAGGGTTAGAGGTCTAATGGTAGGGATATGTTGCACTATCGATAACTATGTGGTATATACATGGAATTGTGAGCATACATTAAATGTTGTTGATGGTGCAAGTAATTTTTACCTTGATAGAAGTCTCTTATATGGATATTTATTAGGTGTATTTGATGGAATTAAAATATTTTGTGTTATATTTTAATGTGCATGTAATAATGTAGAGGGTCATTTGATGTGTTATTAATCCAAATTACCACTACCATTAATGACATCTTAAAAACATTTAATCTATAAATGAGCTCATTATCTATGATATCAAGTTTGATGATTCATTTTTATAGCTCGATGTGCATGGGGTGGATACTATAATTTATTCATTATGAGATGACTTAAGCTCCATTCAGTTCCTCTGCATGAATGCAATGATCATATTTTCTTTGCTTGATATTTTTTGATGTTGATGTTATTTTTTAAATTCATATGTTTCTTTATTTCTTCATATAAGTATGTATGATTGTGATTTAATTATTTAAAAAGTTGTGTGTTATCATTAGAAGGTAATAATTGGGTGTGACTTCATTTTTTTATAGCATCCCACCAATAATACCCTGAAAGGTGAATGGTGTATGATCTTAGGGAATGTTGTTTTCTCAGCACCACTATCTATTTGCATCAAAAAATATCCTTTGTTAGGGTAAATAGGCCTACTAGGTTGTCTTCTATATACCTTTTGGTGTGTTTAGGCTCAAATCTGTGAGATAAGTTTGTTGTTGAAGGCCTTGGTATTGGTGGATGAAATCACCTCACTTCATGGTACTAGTAAAAGAGGTGATTGTTTAACCAATGACTACAATAGATCCTCAAAATTTATATATCCCATTAGAACATGGGCTCTACTTAGATGTTGGGTGATGATATCCCAATTTCAAGACACTAATAAATAAAAATAAATAATGTGCACATTATTTACAATTCCCAAAGTCACATTATAGTGCGATGGAAAAGTATACACAACACGTCCTTAGGTCACATAAAGACCTAGAAAAAATTTTATTCCCAAGTTCACTTGCAATACAAGGGAAGATCATATATAGTATGTAAATTGATTAAAAGCATACAAATAAACTAATAAACAATATTTAAAATAAATTAATTAATTAATACTTAGTTTTTTAAATGTGTGTGTTTATTTGATTATATGTTTATGACTAATAAAATTAAAAGAAGATACTTAGTAGTTTTTGATGATTGAAGTATTTGGAAAGCATAAACCTACAATAAAAATAGTTAAAATACATAAATGTTATAACAATGAGCACAAATGCTATTATTCATAATGTAGATGCTGCAATGTCTACACAAACAAGCTAAAAATCTAGAGTTTCTACACCTATTATCCTCAAGTTTCACTAATTTGTCTCATTTTCAAAATGTTCCACTAATTTTTTACCTTATTTTAGATTTAGTTAATAATATATAACTATGTATTAATAGAGATTGTATAGAATAAAACAATAAACATAAATCTGATTGTAAAAGGAAGAATCTTATTTTGTAATTATAGTTTATATTTATGGAAGATCCCATTAGATGTCTTGACACTTTTAGATGTTGCTTGTAATTCATGTTGTGTGTAACCTAATAAATGGAGAAATTTCCTTGTACATGTATTCTCACTTGATCCATTATCAACTAGTGTTATATGAATGAGTTTTTTTTATCAATATTCATTTACAACATCCCATGTAGGTAGTGAATGTTTATGCATTCCCCACCATCACACATTCATATTTTAGGGTATAGATCAAGGAAATCAAGTGTCACCTCTCCTTTGGTAATCACCCATATAGATCATTCACATAGATGGAAGTACATGTCAAACCATCATAGTGAGGACATGTATCAATATTACAATGTAAACATATAAATCTCATCCTCCCAACTAAGAGTTCCATTGTCATGGGGGTTAAAATGTCCCACACATTAGAAATTATGTTTTATATGTGGTTTATTTTCTCATCCATGTCAACACATTCTATATATATGGGCCCATGATTATTTTATAGTGGGATGAACTCACTTTAATTTCCATTATAGAACCTCATATAATGCATTTACATCCACACCATTCCTCCTACACACTATTACATCAATTTCCTCCTATAATATTAACTTTTTGGAAATCTTTAGAAATGTTAAAGCCTCATCTCTGAAGGGATGGAGATAATTTTAGAACTAGGCTTTTTGTAAATTCACATTTTTTATGGTGGTGTCTAATTTTGACCTACTATGATGTTCCTTTTACTTTGGTCCCTTTGGTTAAAAGTTTTTGGATTTTCAAACAGGGCACCAAAGTCATCTCTAATATTTTTTATAAACACTCCAAGTACTATATTTCATAGCCTATTTTATATTTTTATATATAATCTAATAACCACCAATCAATTATAGAAGTGAAAATCTCCAAATATGATGTGAACATATATAACATTGGTATTCAATAACATTATGTATGGTGGATAGATTAGAAATGAACTATGGATACTCCTTTCCACTAATACAAATAATGCCTTGGTTACTAACTGATTTCTCATCAACACACTCAAATGGATGTTTTCAATTCTCATTGGAAAGTTGACTCTTCTAATCAAGTGTGGAAGCATATATTTCATAGAATTTGGGAATCCATTATTGAGTCCAATAAATCTTATATCCTTTGGTGTATCATGAACCAAGGTTTTCTAGTTGGGAGATGTTTGGTTCATTTAGGTGTGGCTCATCCTATTTGTAAAGTTTACCAACACCCAAAATATTTAAAGCATATTTTCTGGTTTTTAAAACATGCTTAGTTTGCATGGTTATGTATAAATAACATCTTTTATGCATTCCACCAATTGGAATATGGATTTTTACTTGAATTAGAAGAAACAAAGCACAAACACCAGGGATTGAAATGGTAAAATAGAATGAAAAATAAAGATAAAGATTGACAAGAAAAGTATCAAACATAGTATGAGTATATGATAACCGTAAACAATTGAAGAAGCTTAAGGGGGAGAGTGTTTCACCCTATTCATTACAAACCATTGAAAGAACTCAAGGCCACCATTTCCACTTCATTGACTCTAGATTTAGCATTGAATTGGGGATCAAGTTGACTTTGTATTTTTTAGGGGTATAAATTTAGATACCAAATTGTATTGAGTTAATAAATAAGTAACCATGAAAGTAAGTTTTTTTACAAGAAATGTGAAGGTATGTTAGGAGGGTTAATTTTAATATTTGGGTCCATTGGCAGTAATTCTAATTGTTATGTGATGTGATACATGTATTGCAATAACTAGTATATGTTATTATCTAGATAAATTACTCTATGGGATAGAGATTTCCTCTCTACACTAACTTTAGAATGTTATGCCCTCATGGCATACTTGTGAGAATGACATGGATTTGAATTTAGATGGTATGTTCTAACAATAAAATAATTACCTCTTGATGTCTCTCCCGAGTCTTGGAATTGAAACTAATTATAGATCAATATTAAAGATGAATGCAAAAGTATTAAAACCCTGTCCTAATTGACTTTGTTTAAATATTGGCATCCTGAGGAAATTTTGAATCTCTTATTGAAAGCACTCCCCCTTATAACACCTATAAGTTGATCAAGGCCCATTTTTAGTAAAGAATCTGTAATGGATATCATCCTTGTATAAAATTTATAAAAACCCTAGTTGAAGGTAAGATAAATCACCTAATTGGATTCTAAATTCACTTATAGATATATGACAAAAAAAATACAAATATTAATCCACATCAATATAAATAAGAAAAAATGTAGTTTCTTCAGCTTTGGCCAGTGATTGCCCAGTAATGGGGTTATTAAAACAATAATTGATCCCATAGCCTTCAAATTGCACAATAATATCCCAAAAAAAATCTTTCTCACCCAAAAATATAGAAGAGAAATATGAAGTTTTATTATCTACATTTCTTTGAACTCTCCTAGCTCAAATTATTTGAACTCTTCTTTATAAATACCAACTTACACAAGTATTTGCTTACTCTAACACCCATTGATGTTGAGCCACCACTCTACCTTTATGGATTACAAGAATATGTAAAATTTTAATTGTAATGCCAAATTTATCATATCCTTTATATTTAATACCAAATTACATTGATTTAGTCTCTCGATGTTTTGTATATGTGAATTCATTTGCATGGTCTCTTTTATTCTCTTTATGTTTTTTATATGTGAACTAATATGGAATAAAATTCATTGTTTGAACTAGACATTATATTAGTTATTACTACTCCTCACTAAGGATTGGTCCTTAAATATAATATACTTGGCCTTACTCTACATGAATCTTCACTATTTCTAGTCAAACTATCTTTCATACTTTCCAACATCCTCACAACATCTTTCATACGTGGTCTTTCTTGAGGTGAATCTCTTAAAAGACAAACTAATACCAACTAAGGTAGTTAGACTTTGTCTATTCAAGTCATATGAATCCTCCATTCTCATTTCAATGCCATTAATGTCTTCAAATAGGATTTTCTCAAGTAACTCCACAAGGCAATTAGAAAAAGGTGATTTCACCAACTTGTATAAGGTGAGATCTCCTACAAACATGTCATTTGTTGGCCTTTCTATTGACAACATTTTAAATAACAAAATTCCATAGTTGTAAACATCTCCCTTTGTCAATACTCTTCCTCCTTGTCCATATTATGCATTCAAGGAGGTTAATAGTGATATCACATTTGATCCCACTAACCCATACAAAATACAAAAAAATTGAAAAATTAAATTAATGTAAGAAATCATACTAGGGTAATTTAACTCACTGACCCTTTGACAAAAAGTGTCAAATTAAGATATCCCATGGAGAACCTTAACTAGTGACTGAATCTCCTGAATCTATTTGATGAATTGATCCATAATTAGAAATAGATCCATAAACCCCACCTGAGTTTATGGCTCAAAATGAAATAAAATTAGTCACACAAAAAAATGTTTCCCTATTGAATAGATAAAAGATACAAAATTAAAAAATTTAATAGGATATTCAAAATTTGAATGACTCTCCAACCTGATGTTTATGCTTCCATTTTTATTTTCATTTAGTGCTCACCATTTGGTAGTCATAAAGTGGTGTAGATGGTGTAACCATAAGGGTGTTTAGTGTGGACTTATAGCATGGCAATCCATGTTGAATGTACTAGTTTTTTATCCTTAGTGGGTCATAATTATTATGGAAGCACATGTAGCTTTGATAATAACATCAACTTATAACTTGCAACCATTGGAATTTAGAGTCCTTAGAGTGTATATTTTTGTATGTCTATTTTTATTTTGGAAATTTTTTATTTACAAGCTATTTATGATCAAAGTAATGGTGACTTGTGGCCTTTAGTTATAAAAAACTAAATACCAACCTTATTCATAGTGTAAAATTTCTCTCAAAAGTAAGTAGTATGATTTTTGGTTACATTTAATGTGGTTGCCTTGATCATTTCTACATTTGCTCTACTATATGTGGTAGTTATAGTAGGAGGTTGTGTTAAAAATATAATCTTCACTTACCCTATTTAATACCATCTATCTTTTTTAGTTTATAATATTTTTGGGATCTAAAAATATAATCTACCAATGTACTTCATCTACTAAATTAAATGTTGTTTGTCAAGAGTAAAACAAAGTGCAAAATTTTAAACTCTAAATTAATAAATATTAGTGTATGAATGTGAATGTAGAACACAATAGAATAAAGGATAAAATAATATTCAAATAAAAACAAGGAGATAGAAGATACAAGTAGTCTGAGCATGAAGAATAATTTTTACAGCAACATAAAATTTATTAGAAGCAAAGGACAAAAATAACAGAAATAACTACAACATAATATAAAAAATAATTAGATGAGAATAGAAGGAATATAGAACAGTAAAAAATAGAATAGAAGAACAAAATAATGATCAATAATAACATTAAATGATTATAATCATTTTATTTTTCATTGTAATAGCAGTTTTTTTAAATCAATATGTTAACATTGTGACCATTGAAGAAAACTTTATTTATTTTGTGTGTCTTAATCCATTTTACAATATTTTTACTTCAATGTATAGAAAATTATGTTAAGGAATACATAGCACCCATGTTTTTACATATTTATTTTCCAAATAATTAATTGTGTTTAGTATTATATCCTATTTATTTCTAATAAATTTGTATTAGAGCCAACATGGCTTTCAACAGTATCAACTCATGACAACATCCACCCATGTTTGATGTCAAAAATTATGATATTTGATCAATAAATATGAAGAGTATATTTTTCTCTCATGAGTTCTGAGAACTTGTTGAATACCATGTTACATTCCATGTACTCACATAAACCCAAAGGAACATGTTGAAGGAAAATATAAATAAATATGCCAAGGCCTCGAGCTACATTAAAATGGCATTGAGTGACTCAATCTTCCCTAGGATAGCAACAACTTCTCATTCCAAGAAAACATTGGATATCTTGTAGAATGTTTACTAAGGAAGTGATAAGGTGAAGCTAGTTAAGCTATAGTTGTTAACCCTAAAAATGAGGGAAACTAAGCTTATTAATGACTTCTTTACTAGAACCATGAGTATAGTTAATCAGATCAAGACAAATGGAGTAACTATTAAGGACTATATGATAATAGATAAGGTCCTAAAAAAATTCTTTCAACTAGGTTTTGATCTATTGTAATTACAATAATTGAGTCTAAGGAATTAAAATAAATGATAGTTGATGAGCTAATGGTAAACCCATGAATAAAGGTTGAATAGGTTAGCCAACGCTTCACATAAACAAGATTTCAAATCAAATGTGAATGTGAGAGGCAAAGGAAGAGGAGACAAAAATAGAGGAAGAGGTACACATTTCAATAGGGAAGAAGGAAGAAGGCAGAACCATTTAGAATCATATGGAAAATGTAGAATAAGGAGAAAAAATAATTCTAGACGTGGTTCTTCACAAAGGTATGAAAAATCAAATGTACAATGTTATTATTAGAAAAAATATGGAGATTTTATAAGTGAATGCAGGAAGAAATATTATGATATGAATAGAAAAAATTAAAATTTCTCTAAAACAAAGGAATTTGAAAATGATAAGAAAGAAAAGGGTGGAAATTTGTTTATAACTTGCAACAGAGATGATAAAAATAATAGTGAAATATTATATTTTTATAGTGGTTGTAAAAATCACATGAGTCGGGGAAAAAATATGTTTAACAACATATATTAATCATGATACACCCTTAACCTATAATTCATCTACGTATATGTTTGGCCAACTTGTGTCTTATGAACATAACCATGGATAAGTAGAGTATATATAGGAGGTAGTGTTTAGTCATTTATCATCATATTGCACATTATGTTCTTATTGAATTTTTGTGTAGGTTTCCCATTTGAAGTGGCTCAACCATAATATTCAAGTATTTTACTCTTTCACTAATTATTGTGGTGGATATGCTTATTATGTTTTTAATTATATGATATATTATTCTATTATTACAGATCATCTATGTAATTTCATTACAAGTGGTATCAGATCTTCAATTTGGGAAAGTTTCTATGGCATGGGTTTTTTGAATTTGGCATCCTGAACACTAGAAGGTTAGAAAAACATAACTTGTGATCTGGGAAGAATTAAATTTTTAGTTATCATGGTTTTGTTTGTGGATTTTTTTTAAAAAGAAAAAAAAATTTAAAAAAAATTCTAGAATTTTTTTACTTTGTGCACATTAGTAGTTGGTGGATTCATCTTGATGAGGCTATCATAATAATATCATCTACTAATATACTTTTTTGTGATTATAACCATCCTAATATCTTCACATGGTTGGGCCTAACACTTTTCAATGCAATAAAGGGAAAGAAACACCTAAAACTCCTCACTAGGACAATATGGAGTCTAAAACTTTGGATATGAGTATTTTAGTAGTGGTTTAGCACATTTAATCAGAGTTACATGGCATGGTGCAGAAAGGTGATCTCCATATGGTTCAAGAGGAAGTCACAGGGATGAGAGAAGAGATGAATGGTTTGAGGGATCAATTGAAAAAACTAATTAAGCAATTGGCCAACCTTGTAGCTCAGCATTTTCAAAATAACTCTCCACCACTCTAGTTTGAGTCTCCTAATTTAAACAATTCTAGCACCAATTTGGTTCTAAAGTCAATGTTTCCAAAATTAGACTTGCATAAGTTTGATGTTAAGGATATGTTTATATAAATTACTCAAATTTAAAACTTATTTTATCTATATCAATATATTAATTCACAAAAGGTGGTCATGGCCTCTCTATATTTATAACCTAAGTAGTTAATTTGGCATCTTTGGTTTTGTTCTTAAAATAAAAATAAGGGTGTCCTTGTTTCATGGTCAGTATTTTTTAAGGAGTTTCAGATCCACTATCACAATAATGTCTCAAAAAAATACTTTTGATAGATAGCCAAGATACACCAAACTAAGACTAAAATATTACATTCATCAATTCTAGAATCTCGCCTTATGTGTGATAAATATCACTAAGAAAAATATGACTGACCTATTCTTGGGTGGCCTCAAAGATAACATCCAATTATAGATTCATGCATTTCATCTTAGTAATGTATCTAAATCCATACCAATGGCATGCATTGTTGAGGAAAAAGAGTTGATCTGATGAAGACCTTTCACTAGTGTCTATGAACTCACTTTCCTGGCACCGTCATTTTTTTAGCCTACTAGATTAACCCTTCAACAAATTGAATAAAAGTGTGCTAAAGGTTCATGTTTTAGTTGTGATATAAAATGGAGAAAAGGACATCAATGTGATGAAAATAATTTGTTTTACATTAAAGGTGCTAATGAGGAGGAAGATGATGATAAGGCTTCAAGTGTAGGTTTGGAATAACCCAAGGATGAATCTGAAGATTCTCAATCTACTATTTCATGTCATGCACTTTTAGGAATTAATAGTCCTAAAAATCTTAGGGTGGTGGGTTTCCTGAAGAAACAAAAAGTGACTGTGTTGATTCACATAGTTAGTACACATAGCTTCATCAATAGTAAGTTGACTACTCATTTAAACTATTTAATTTACCTAGTCCTAGAATGTAAGGGCGTGATTACAAATGTTGGTATAGTCAACTATTTGTAAAAATACCATAGCATTAATATTGCTATGGGAGACTACTTTTTATATTCCCTTATATTTATTATTCCCCTAGGAAGAGCCTACAATGTTTTGGGTGTAGTGGCTAACCAGTTTGGTCACTATTGATATGAGTGTATAGGAACTATTAATGAAGTTCCATTTAGAAGGTAGGACCTTTGAACTACATGGATTATGGGATAAATATCCACAAATGGTTATTTCTCATCAAATTAAGAATATTCTCAAAAAAGGTGTTAAGGAATTTGTGGCACACTTATTTTCCGGATAGTTTCAACCAACCAAGGATTATATACATCTTAATTATCAAAGAGTGTTGGATGACCATTATATTTTTTTTTATGACATGCCAAAATAACTTTCTCCAAGACACATGCATGATCATTCCATCAGGGTCATTTTAGGAAGTACACGACCCAACATATGACCCTACAAGTATCCTTATCCCCGAAAGAGTGAAATTGAAAATATGGTAGATGATATGTTAGAGGTGGGAATCATCCAACACAATCAAAGTGAACATTCATCCCCTATGTTCATGGTGGAGAAGAAGGATAACACTTGGAGTATGTGTTTAGAATAGAGATAACTCAACAAGTACATTATCAAAGATAAGTTTCTTGTTCCAATAATTGATGATTTAAGCATATGGATTACATGGTGTTGCTTATTTTACCAAGTTATATGTTTTATAAAACTATAATTAGATTTGAATCCATGATGAGGACATACCTAAATCAACTTTCATAAATCATGAATGCTATTATGAATTTATGGTCATGCCTCCTAGCCTCAAAAATAAACCATCTACATTTTAGAGTTTGATGAATATTATTTTTAGGCTATTTTTGAGAAAGTTTGTATTAGTGTTTTTTAAATATATCCTCATCTATATTAAAAATTATTAATACCATTTGACGCATGTGAAACATTACTTTTAGTTCTGGAATAACATCAACTTTATGCTAAAAGTTCCAAATATGCTTTTTCTATCCAAGATATGGAGTATTGGGTCATATGTTTTTACATGAAGGAGTGAAATTTTATCCTAAAAAATACAAGTGATGATATAGTAGAACTCTCGACACTCAAGAACCTCTAAGGATTTATGAGGATAATAGGTTACTATCATAGGTTTGTCAAAAATTATGGTAGCATTGTAGCCCCACTCACTTATGTTTTAAATAAAGACTCCTTCCAGTGGATTGATTTAGCTACCAAATCATTTGAATAGTTAAAAATGGTTTTTTACAACTCTAGTTTTGGCTACTCTTGACTTTTTGAAAACTTTTGTTGTGGATTGTGACACACCAAGATATGGCATGGGGGTTGTAATCATGCAAGAAGGCACACCACTATAATTTAAAAGTTTCCAATTGAAGGGAAAAAATAAGATCAAACCAATCTATGAGAAAGAGATGATGGATATGATACATACAATCAAGCAATGGAGATCTTATATGATAGGTCATCACTTTCAGGTAAAGATTGATCATGATAACCTCAAATATTTTTTGGAACAATGATTATCATCTTAATAACAAAAAAAAATGGGTTACTAAAATGTTAGGATATGATTTTTAAATAGTGTATAATAAAGGAAAAGAGAATGTGGTGGAAACTGCACTATCTTAGATGGATAAATCAATTAAGGAATTATTATGTGCAATCACTATTTGGCAAGGAGGTTGGCTAGAGGAAGTAATATTAAAATAGAAGAATGATAGTGTTACCAATGATTTGATTCAAAATATTTAGTAGGGTTCTAATGGAGATGAAAATTTTACATGGAAGGGGACACATTATGGTATAAATATATATTACATCTCTGAAAGCATTCTCTCCTCAAACATAAAATATTTCAAGAACTCCATGCATCTCCACTATGAGGTCACTCAGGATTCTTGAAAACATATCATAGAGAAATATTTTTTTTGGGAGGGTCCCAAGGGTGATGTCAAAAAACATGTGTCTAAATGTATGGTATGTAAATAGAATAAAGGTGAAACCATTAAGACCCCATGTATTTTGCATCCTTTATCCATCTCTTGCCAACATTGGGAGGAGGTTTCCATGGATTTAATTACTAGGTTACCACGATCTGAGGGTAAAATTTAAATCATGGTAGTTATGGATCGATTCACAAAGTATGCTCATTTTTTCCTTATTTCATCTATTTTTTTTCAATTTAGTAGCTTCTACTTTTCTCAATATAGTGTATAAATTTCATGGTACTCCAAAGATCATTATAACTGACTGATATTTCATATTTACTAGTAATTTTTGGACTAAATTATTTGCATGTTTGGACACCCATCTGGATCATAGATCATCCTATGATCCTAAATTTGATATACAAACAAATATAGTAAATAAATTTCTAGAAGGGTATCTTCATTATTTTTTCTAGGAAACATGACAAATGGGTACATTGGCTACCACTTGTCAAATGGTAGTATAACACTTTTTTCACACTTCTTCCAAAATGTATTCCTTTGTGTCATTATATGGGTATCACCCCCATCCATCACTTTATCCTTGATGGTGTATCCCATTATTTGATTTTTTGAGTAACACATTCACCATAAATAGGAGGTACTCATTAGTTTGTGAGAGAATTTAGTAATGGCACAAAATACAATGAAGTAGCAATTAGATCAACACTGGAGTGAGCTATATTTTGACACAGGTGATTGAATATTTGTGCATTTTAAACCATATAAATATATGTCTCTAAATAAATAAAAAAAATGATAACACACTATCCCCTAATTATTATGGCCCTTATCAAATCTTAGAAAAAATTAGTAGTGTGGCTTACAAACTAGAATTACCCCTTCCACTCGTATACATCTAGTATTTCATGTATTTTTACTGAAGAAGGTAGTTGGACACAGATTTTCCAATCAGATTAGGTTACCTGAATTAGATGAAGAAGGTCAAATCATTTTTTAGCCTAAATTGATCCTTTGCACATGCACTAAAAATATATGGACCAAAGGGATTAAGGAGTATTTGATCAAATAGAAGAACCTACATTCTGAAGATGCAACATGGGAGGATGAAGTGTTCTTACATAAACACCTTGGTATGATTTAACATTGAGGACAACATTGTTCTAAATGGGAGGGGCATTATATACCCGTAATGTATAGTGTGTCTAGGTATATGTGTGGTTAACTTGTGGCTTGCATACCTTTATATTATATTATTACATTTGCCAATGTTCTTAGTATGGTCATCCTATGGAATAACCATGGATAAGTAGAGTATATATAGGAGTTAGTGGTTAGTATTTTATCATCATATTATGATTTTTTTTTCTTATTGTATTATCATGGAGGTTGTCCCCTCAAAGTGAATAAGTCCAAATATTGAAGTATTCTAATCTTTCACCAATTGTTGTTATGCATATGCTTATTCTATTCTTAATTTTATGATATATTATTCTATTTTTAAGAAATCATGTAAGTAATTTTATTACAAATATATCAAATTATAAGTTAAAATGGGAAATAATGACAAGGTCCCTATTATGGGCAAAGGAATTATCTTCATTTTCACCAAGCAAGGTGACAAGAGGTAGATTCAGGGTGTTTATTATTGATCTATAAACTAGGTGGATATTTTGTATACACATAATATTTTCACACCTTTATCAATTATTGATAATTTCTATCTTGTAGGAACCCATCGAGTCTCAATCTCTCTAAGTGCATGCCTTAAATGGTGCACCAAGAAGGGGGTGGGCAGACCATTGATGCTTCTTAGGATTTTTGTCCGTTATTTCCTCTTATTACCAATACAAATAGCTTCTAAAACATTCCCCTAAGCTTTGACTCCCATTTTTCACACTCCTTCAGTCATTTACCACCTTTATTACCCCTTTTTCCTAACCTAAAACCCCTTTTGATAATTTACATTACTAGGTCGAATGGGTCAACCTTATACCCTTATTATTAAAAATCATTTAAGGTCGAGGTCAGCTCTTGGCCAACCTAGTCCACGACCTAGTGATTTTTTATCAATAATGATACTAGGTCAACTAGGTCGACCTACTATCCAAAAATTTCAAAAGGGTTTAGTTTTTGTTCTACCTATATAAACACATTCATTATACCATTATTAAAGATACATCAAGAGTTATTATTTATGTGTGCTTCTTTACAATCAGCTCTTCCACCATTCTACTTGAGGAGTCTTAGCTTAGGGTTTCTACTTGGAGAAGAATCTATTATTATGGAGAAGTATTTGGTGTTTTTGCCTTCCTTAGTGATCCTTACAAACTATAATAACCTCTTTTGAAGCACCTTTGGCCAAGGAAGAGATTGAGTCTCCACAGGTTCATCTTCCAAGTAAGTATCTCTAACTTTACTCCTCTCTTTAGTAGATAGAAGTAGCATAAGTAATGGCTTTCAAATAATATTACTCTTCTTCTCCATGCATTAGGGTTTTACCTATACATAACTTAATTAGGATTCTCTTATGCATGTATACTTTTTTTTATTTACCAACCCTCATATTGTGCCACAAGCTTTAGTGAGCACTAGATTAGATTTATTTGATTTAATTTTTATTAGTATAGTGAATATAAAAACATATGACCCAGTTAGGGTTATTTTATTATTTCTCTTGAATGAAGGATTTTAAACCCTCCTTAGTGATATTTTTGTGAAAATAGATCCCCTAATCAGGTCTAGCAGATGCATGTTGGTCATGACCCTGATTATCTAATGTATCCCCAATCAAAAGTGTAAGTAGGATCTATCTTCTTTGATTTAGGATTGATTTGTAGATCCGATACATTTTTTATTACATATATTATGGTGAACCTAACATGAATCTAACCCTTGAATATTTAATTTCATGCTTTTCATTTATTTCATTTTATTATTTTTCTATATTTATGTTACTAGGTTGAATGGGATGGTATAGTTTTTAACTTATGTGCGCAAGTTTTAACACATAGTCACATCAAAATGACTATTTTTTCCCATGTAGGTATTCATTAGATACATGTTATTATATCAAATAGGTTGAAATAATACTCTTAGTCACTTCCAAATAATATATTATGTTGAACAGGTTGACTTAATCTCTTATTCAGCTTCATAATAGTAAACTAGGTCGAACAGGTTGACTTAATATCACATTCAACTTCCAGAAAACAAACCACATGGACCAGGTTGGTATATTCATCTTAATAGGATTCAATAAATAGGGAATTGTATAACTATTTCAACCTAGTAAACATAGTTATAGAACTTGAAATCAATATTCAAGGCACTTCAACAAAAAAATTGTAGTCCTATGCATCCTCCAACCCACCAAGGTTCCTCTCTCTCTCTCTCTCTCTCTCTCTCTCTCTCTCTCTCTCTCTCTCTCTCTCTCTCTCTCTCTCTCTCTCTCTCTCTCTCTCTCTCTCTCTCTCTCTCTCTCTTTCAATTTAGTTTTTCCTTATAGATTTATTTTTCAAAGTTTGCAGTCTTCAAAACTACAATCATACAACAAATTAGGCCAACCTGGTCAAACTAGTTATATATTCTATCTTTTACTTAAAATACTAGGTCGACCTGATCAACTTAGTTCTTAAGGACTCTTACTTTTATAGTATAGTAGTAACCCTATCAACTCTATTCTATAATGTTTTCATATTGTGTCACCTGAACTGACTCTATACTATGCTTAAAATTGGAAATTAACAACTATACATTATTAATTACTTCACACATTCATTTTTAGTTTTTTGCATGCTTAGAATAGCTCACATAGTCTAATTACTTCATTTTTAAATATATATTTTAGTTGCACTACTTTTCTCTTTCTTATCAGATCACATAATTTAAAAATGCATTTAAAAAATTGTCTACCCAAGGCCTACCCACTTATATTTCATCACCAAGGTGTAATCCAACTTGGTTTTATAGCCAATTATAAAGATATGGTTAATGGTATATATTGGTAAAGCACCTAACACCCTTATTGATGTAGGATTGTGAAGTGAGGGGGTAGGCCCCAATACCAAAACAGTACCATTGCCAATACAAATTCTTTTCAACCTAAATGAGTTGAAACCATCCATAGATTGATTTTTAGTTCCCTAATTTCATCTATCAACCCTATCACACTTAAAATAACACTTTATAATAATCTAACCACATTCAGGATAACCAATTAGTTAGCATTTGCTTTTCAATTGACTACTTGCTCTTTTCTCATTGTATGGTGTATTACAAAAAATTGCATTGGCCAGCATTGGTGCATGGTTTTGTGTTGTGTACCTCAATTGGATCATTCTTATTGACCCAATTTATTATGTGTTTACTTCCATTTCTTGATTTCAAAGTACATTGCAAAATCTTTCTTTATTTTTTGTACATTATCATTTTGTTCGACACAGTCTCTTACGAATAATTTTTCTTTCCTTCCTATAGTACTAAGTCAACCTGATCAACTATGTATCCCTTTTATCAGTCAGGTTATAGTACTAGGTTGACTTTATTGACCCTGTATCCTTATCAGACTCTATTTTTTGTAATTTTTAGTACTAGGTCAGTCCAGTCGACTCTATACTCTTACTATTATCCTATCTATCTGACTTAGTTCTCTATTTATCTTTCCTTAACATTGTGTTCATTTTCTTCAAAACATCATGAACTCCCCTATTATAATATTTTGGGATAACCTAAATCCATTTAGACACTATATGGGATGTTTATTTCTCCCTATCTTTTCCTCCCAAGAGAACCCTTACTCTTGGAGCACCTCTTCCCCTCCTTCATCTATGGTTTGTAACATTGTTCAAATCACACCTCAAGATGAAGTAGGTGGATATGATCCTTTTTATACCTATCAAGACAATTCTCATCTTCAATATTTTTAACATAATGTGGGAGCAATTGACATGAGTCTATCCAATAATCCCACTAATAATCTATCTTCCAATAACCCTCCCCCTAATACCAATTTGGGGAGCTCTCCTACAAACACCAACCCACCAATTGATATGACTCAACTTATTACACATATCATACAAGAAATGAACATAATGAAAACTTATAATACCTCTCAAATGATATAATTAAAACATCATTTGATTAATATGGATAACAACCTCCGCCTATCAATCCTCAATCCAATCCAAATTTTATTCCTCCACCTCTTAGAGATTCCTTAGAAAATGTTATTCCTCAACCTATCATGAATAAAAAAATTCTTCAAAATATCCAAAATGAACCTTTAGCTCCTTTCATCTTGTTCATTGATATTGGTAATATATCTCCAAATATCAAGTATGATGGGACTAAAGACTCTGTATATTTTCTCAAAGCCTTTGGAAATATTTATAAAAAGTGAATCCAAATTAATAATTTTTCCACAACTAAACTTATAGTTAAAACTTTCACTAGTGATGATTTTGAATGGTATAACCAACTTACCCAACATTCCATTTGGTAACTTGGGGATTTAGTCAATCCTTTAGTTAAAGAGTTTCAACATAATGATCTTCTCAAAAATTACCTTAGCCATTTCACCAATGCTAAGTAATCTCCCACCAAATCAAATCATGATTTTATCAAATGATGGAAATCTCTATCCCATAAAGCAAACCATAACATGAATGATGACAAATTTTTAAAACTCTTTATAACTACTTTAATTCCTTTGTTTCAATATAAGGTTCAAAATCTTACTCTTCAAACACTTAATGAAGCTCTTGAATAAGCTAAACGTCAAGTCTTCCTCATGAAGCAATTCAAACCTAATACCAAATTCCTTAAAGGATCTTTTCAAACTTCTACCAATGCCATCATCAGTAATGCTACTCAAACCAAACCAAGAGTTATCAAAGCTGACATTCCCTCATCGTCTCATATACCATTCACTATGCAACAAATGAAACAATTCTTATCACCCTCTAAACCCTTTACTTATCCTAATAATCCACCCAAGTGGTATGACACTAATCTATTTTTTTGGTTCCACACTGACATTGGTCATTCCCATGAAACTTGTTGAGGTATTACTAAATTTTCTCTCTTATGCGTTTGGTGATTCTTTCAATCACAAAGCTATGATTAACCTCTATCATTAAGAGTACAACAATGATTATAAAAAGTGAAAATATTTTAAATCTTATTCTTCCAATAATCAAAAGTCTTTTTCCATAGATAATAATCAACAAAATATCAGGAATGTTTGTGTTATTGATGTTGATTATGACCAATATTACAACACTTCTGGATATGTTAGTGCAACTAAGGTCAATTATCATCACAAATTAGCTCACAAAGATCCTATCACAAAACTTAAAAACCATATTTGGAGGAACAAATCCTCAAAGATACTACGACCACTCATTTAACTTCAAAATCCCCTAAGGAACCACCTCTTTCTTTTGAACCCCTAACAACTTTCATTCCTTCATAATCTACCTTACCTTTTAAACCTCATACTGGTTCTTCTAAATCCCATTGGAACTTTATTCAATAAATTAACTCCATGCCTTGAAATATTCCACTTATGAAGTTAGTTCATACTTCCCCTTATCATCACAAGTTCCTTATGTAACAATTATAAGAAATCAAAGATTCATCTCCTATAGATGAAGAACCACACTCTATTGAACCTTAACCTACCAACATGCATACATTTAAACTATTTTTCCTTATTCTAAGCCTTCTATTGAATTTCTTGAAGAGGACATGATTAATGATGAAATCCTTTTTCACATTGATGATCCACCACTATTCATTCAAATATCTATTAATACTACCCTTATCCATAAATTTTTAGTTGATGAAGGGTTTGGTATTAATATGACATCTTTGTTGCTCATCCAATAACTTGGATATAATAAAGATCATCTCAATCAAACTCACCTTACCTATAATGTATTTTATAAAACTAATTAAAATCCATTTGGTTGTATTTGGCTTCCCTTAACAATCAGACCTAAGACTATTCAAACTAAACTTATGGTCCTTGATTTGACCTTATCTTATAACATACTCCTTGGTTGCCCTTGGACTCATAGAATGAGGGCCATCACCTCTTCTGGTAAACAATGCATCAAATTATTACATAATGGCAAATGATATAAGCATAAGGTTGATCCCAACCCTTGGAGTATTCAACTTTCTAATCCAAGATCTCAATATCACATCCATACCATTCCTACCATCAATAGTGTTCCTTTACCTGAGTTCATCAGCATCAATACTAACTTACAAGTCACTCGTATTGATTTAGATGATGATGAACCTAATCACTTGCGATACTCCCAAGCTACCTCCTTTTATATCGAAGTGGCTTCCTCCTTTATTTCCTCATAATCACACTATTCCTCTCATTTATGAGATATTTGATTTTCCCCTTCCATGAAATTCTTAGGAACCCTCTTTACTAGAATATGCCTTCACCTATAATGATTATGGAGTGGAAAAAATATTCCAAGACCCTCTCATCATGTCTCCACATAAATTTAGTAACATTGAGATTTCACCATATAAAAATCCCCTTGAAACTCAAGCATGTATCATTTGTCCAACCTATGATGATAACTACATCATGACCCAAGCTCAATCTTGAGACTTGGATGTTCAAAAGTTTTAGAAAATTTTAGCTCAAATACATGCTTTTAAACAGGTTGTCCATACCATTTTTATGGATCATGAATTAAATCCCAAAGGTCATGTGCCTCTTATTAATTTTCAACTTCTTGATACTCCTTGGGTGGTCGAACAACTCCTACATTCTGAATCTCCAAAAATTATTTCATCTTCTTTACCACCTATAGATCCCATCATTACATCTGATTTTCCCCCATTAAATAAATTAACAATACACTAATCCCATATGATACACCAATCCCATCCGATCCATATACTTCTCCTACTCCCAAGATTACATTAGATGCCAAATCCACATATGTCCATTAATTACATTCTAAATATGATTGCCATGGTAATAAAATTCTCAATCTCAAAGTAGATGTTGAGTATTATGGTCCTCTTCCCACTTTCACTAGTGATGAAGTTATTCTTGAAATAATTCATGCCCGAGAATCTCAACTTGCTCGACAACATTACAAACTTGAGAATTTAAAAAACAAATCCCCTTGTTTCAATAATTTCATCCCTATTATCGATCCTAAATATATTATAATTTCTTCTTTACCTAATGCACCATATCATTTCCAAGATGGCAATGCTATGATTATATAAGAAACTACTTGCATTGAATATCGTACTCCATCATGTCCTCGACCAATTACAGTTTATCATGAACTCTCACCTACCAAACATGATGACTTTAGCTTATTTTATGATAAATATCATGATATCTTCACTTAGTCCTATGAGGACATGCCTAGTATTGACCTTAGAATTGTGGTGCACAAAATCATCACTTATCCTAATGCCAAACCTATGCATCAAAATTAAATGAAATTTCTACCTGAAGTTTCCACCGTATGTCACAAAAAAATTATTAAAATTCTTGATGTTAAGTTTATCAAACCAGTGGATTATCTTGAATGGGTTTCTAACATAGTTACCGTTCAAAAAAAGGTCACTATGGTCATTCACATTTTCATTGATTTGTATAACGTTTATCTTATTTGTCCTAAGCATAATTTATTTCTACCTTCAAAATATGCCATTATCAATTCCATGGATGGTTATGAAATTTTATCTCATATGGATGGTTTTTCAAGATATAATCAAATTCACATTGCCCCCAAGGACCAACATAAGATAGTTTTCACCACGGAATGGGGCACCTAATACTATGTTAAAATTCCATTTGGCCTCAAAAATGCTAGATATACTTATCAATGCATAAAGACTTATATCTTTCATGATCTTATCCACAAAATTGTAGAAACTTATGTGGATGACCTCATTGCTAAGTCTAAAAGTCACAAGACTCATCTTTTTAATCTCATCATCATCTTTGGATGTCTTCTCAAATACAAAGTTAGACTAAATCCTTAAAAATGTGTCTTCAATGTAACATCTAGAAAACTATTAGGATTATTAATTTCTCTATGTGGCATCAATGTTGACCCTACCAATATTTATGCTATTGTCAACATGTCCATCCCTCGATCTATTTTGGACATTTGCACTTATCTCGATAAACTTGGGGTAAATAGATGATTTGTCCCCAATATAGCTTAATGTATCCACTCCATAAATTCTCTTCTTAAGAAAGTTAATTCTCTAGAATGGATAGATCCTTGTCAAAAAACTTTTGATATTATGAAATAATCATTCCTTCACCCACCCACTCTTCATCCCATTCTAACAATCAACCTTTGATCTTATATACTTCTTCCACACCCATATCAATTAGGGTAATGCATACCCAACAAGATGATAATGGAAGATATTATGCCATATACTACATTATTATAGGACTCATTGATTATGAGAAATATTACACAAAAATTGAATGTGATTGCCTCGCCATATATTTTTCATCTAATTTTTTTTGACATTACATGCTTTATCAAACCACTTAAGTTATCATCCATTATGATACCCTTCATCACTTCTTCTTCAAATCCTTTCTTTATAGAGATATAACTAATAACTAGATGGTCCTTCTCATGAAATTTGATCTCCGAATTGTTACTCAAAAAGCTATCAAAGGACAAATCATAGTTGATCAACTTACCACAATTCCTATGCCCACTACCAACCACCTTAAAAATAGTCTTTCTAATGGATATATCCTTTATATTGAAGGAATAAACCAAACCATATATCTTATATATTATTTCCATAAATTCACTATTGACCTTGAAGTAAGTAATCTCAATGAATCAACTATCCTCCCTGATACTACTAAACCAAAAGTAGTTATCGAAGAACTTCTTGAAATCAATGTAAATTTACATGAGGATACTAGGATCCTTCATTTTTATGGTTTTAAATGCCTTAAAGGAGCTAGGGTAGGTTGTATTCTTACAATCCCTCTTGTAAAAATCATCCCTTTATCTTTCCACTTAACATTCGATGTCACTAACAACATGGCAGAGTACAAAGCTTTAATCTTAAGCATGAGAGTTGCTCTTGATTTAGATATCCAATATCTTCATGCTTTAGGTGATACCAGCTTATTTTCCACAAATTTAATGGTTATTACCAATGCAAAAGAGAAAATATCATTTCTTATCATAAAATTACAATGACTCTCACCAAATATTTTATTTCCTTTACTATTGATCCTATCCCTTGAGATAAAAATTCTATTGTTGATTACCTTACTTCTTCAACATCTCTTTTTCATCCACACTAAGTTCTTATCGATCTTAATTTTCTTATCCAAATAAGAACATATCCATATTATATTCAACCACATGATTCACTTATCTACCACATTGAATCCATCAACTTTCAATAAATCTCATGGTATAAAGACATCATTCAATTTTTGGAACACCAAACTTATCCTCCCAACTTAGATTCTATTAAAAAGACTCACATACACAAACAAGATTTTAAGTATGTATTTCAATATAACATCATATATTATTTCAATGTTGAAGGTACCTTGATTTATTGTGTTATGAAAGATGAGGTTCCTCCTCTCCTTGAATAAGCACATGGGGGCATTTGTGGTGACCACTACAGAGGACATGCTATAGCCTACAAATGCCTATGTATGGGAAACTTTTGGCCCACTCTTGGAAAATATGCCATAAAATTTTCCAAAAAGTGTACTCCTTGACAACTTCATGATAATTTAATTCATTCACCTTTAGCCAAGATTCAAACTGTTGAATCTCCCTGGCCATTCTCCATTTGGGAATTAGATCTCATATGAAAATTACCTTGATCTTGAGATGGGCATGTATTTATAATCATAACCATAGAATATTTTACCAAATGGGTTAAATTTATGCCCTTTTCTAATGTCACTGGTACCACCATCTCCAAATCCATCCTTAATCATATCATGTACAGCTTTGGTGTCCCTCATACTATCATTTTAGATAATGGTGGTAATTTCAAAAATAAAAATATCAAACAACTCTATGTTAAATTTAAAATCAATCACAAATTTTCCACACCCTATCATCCATAATTTAATGGCCAAGATAAGGCCACCAAAAAAATCTTAATAAAATTCTCTAAAATAAAATTTGTGAGACCTGCACAAATTAGCACATTCATCTTTATCTTGCTATTTGGGCCTATCACACTAGCATACACACTACCACTGGGGCAATGCCATTCTTTCTAGTCTATGAATATGAATCAATCTTTCCATTAGAATTTGAGCTTACCTCTCTTTAAATATCTCTTCATGGCATTATACCTGATGAATAATTACATTAATCTCACCTTCATGCTCTTGATCTTCCTGACAAACATCATCTTTCTATTTTGCAACACAATCACTAATACAAGGTCTATATTGCCAAACAACATAACAAACATGTTAAAGTTCACATGTTTAATTTTAGTGATCACATCCTTAAATTAGACTACACTCATGACAAAGAAAGTAAATATGCCTTAAAAATGGTGGGGCCCCTCTTTAGTCAAAGATATTCTTGGTTCAAGTACCTATCACCTTCAAACCAATGAAGGTCATATTTTCAAAGATCCCACCAATGTGCAATTCCTCAAAAAGTGTCTTTCCTAACCATTCCTTTATTTTTCATGTTTTCTATATGCTATGCATATAGAAATTTTTGAAAGATACTTGCACAGGTCTCACCATTTGTAGCAGTTTTCTACTTTCACAAACCTTAGTCCTCTTTTTTGGTCTTTTGGTTTCCCTTTTTCTCATTAGTTTCATTGTAAAACTGTGGATAGGACCTAGTTTTCCTCATGACGTACTATTATCCTCTTTGTTTTCATACTTTTTACATACTTTTTGGCACTCCTTACATTTCTCTTTTGTGAGTTACAGTGTAGGACCATGGATAAGACCTAGCCTTCCTCACAAATACCATCTTTTTCTTATACCATTTATTTTTCCAATAATTTTTAACACCCTCATGGGTTTTTATTTTATGAGTTGTAGTGTAAGACCATGGATATGACCTGGCCTTCATAAAATCACCATCTTGTCATTTTTTTCCTATAATGTGTTTTGAAATAGTTACAAGTTCTTGATCCTTTTTCTCAATTTTAGATTTTTCTTATTTTGAAAGATGGAATTTGCACAACAATATATGTTAGCATGTTTTCCTACACTTCCCTCATTATTAGGATAAGGAATCACACTTTACTATCATTGTATCCCTTTTTCACCCTTTCTCACATTTTTTGTGATTTGAAGTAATTCAAATTGTTTCATGTTTCATTCCCCTTGATTCCTTTACTTTCACTCCACATTAGATTAAATAAGGTCGAAGTCAAGATAGCACTTTTATTTTACCTAACTTTACGAGACTCTTAGACACTATTCTCTTTGAGTTCTCTCTATTAACAACTAACTCTCAATTATTCAAATGAAATTCATCTTTATCACTTATGTTTGGTTTTCCAAATCCATATGGAGGAGGAATAGAAAAATCCATCAATAA
Organism: Torreya grandis; assembly: GCA_037957365.1. Taxonomy (NCBI): domain Eukaryota; kingdom Viridiplantae; phylum Streptophyta; class Pinopsida; order Cupressales; family Taxaceae; genus Torreya; species Torreya grandis. The sequence goes on from JARHVA010001018.1 coordinate 2,864,355, forward strand.
AGTTAAAAACCAAATCATTTAAAACAAAAAACAATGATATATAAAAGGCAACATACAAATCTTAAAACTTAAAATCACACCAAAAGACATGATTAAAATCACATATCCTATCTCTAATTGAAGCCCAAACTCCATAGTTGGCCTCATGATAGAGTTAAGGTCCATTGGGCTATGGTCAGCTAGTAGATTGGAATAGAAGAATTCAACAAACTCTATGGTGTTACCTAATTTCTCATATAAGTACCCAATCTTCACAATAGGCCAATGGCTTTGTAAGGGGTCTTGAGGAATGGGAAACATGTAATGGGAAGGTATGTCTATTTTACTTCTCATTCATATAGCTTTCATGGGATGACCTTCATACTTCATTTGTTGACCTAAGACTTGTATGACTAGGATAAGTTTTTCATAGTCCTTAATGTCTACAGTCCTCTTATTTTGACAAACCTAATTTGATTTTCTTGACTTCGATAAATATTTTCACTACCTTGGTTTTTCCTTCATTCTAATCTCCATCCATTTCATTTCCCTCCTTGATAAGCATGTGTGATTCTAAATCTATTTTCCATCTTATCTACTTCCTTATTCTTCACATCTTAAAAACATGCTAGCACTAATTTATTTCAGTTTTATCTATCTTTAGAATAAAATTATATGCTTGAGTACCTATAGATTACTTTATTTACACCATGGCTCTACATTTATAGACTTGATTTGATATATTTTACCATTTTTCATTATTGTAACACCTTTTTTTTGTAGATGCCTGAGTATGTTTCTACTTTCATGTACTTTTTTCATTATTGAATAATTTTGGGTTATTACTTCTCATTCATCAATGTTGTTTTTCCTTTCATGCAAATTTTTTTATTGATGATTGAGTAAGGATTATTACTTCTCACTCATCAATATTATTTTACCTTTTTTTTTGTCCATCTTTGTTTAAGTAAGGATTATTATTGATTTTACATTGATGTTTGATTACCATCAATTTTGACATGTATCCTTGGTTTGATTTGGTGAGTTTGCCTTTATTACTCAAGGTTTACTTGTTTAATTTTTTTGGTCTTTAGTAGCCTTGGATTTTGGGTTACCCAATTTATTCTAAATGTTGACTTGGTAATTTGGTCTAACATAACACTTGTCACCCCAGCTTACCAAATTTATAAGAACATCCCATCCACATAGGACTAGTTATCTTCGGTTTACTAAATTTATTTATTTTTTCTCTTTAGTTTTGTATTCTTGGGTTTGTCAAAATTAGTCTCTGCACCTTCCACAATCAGAACTACAAACACAATAGACAACCATCTAGAGATAAAGGTAAGTCAAGGTATGCATACATTTAGTTTTTAGTTATTTCCCTTTCTATCATTTAACTTCAGTTATTTTTTCTTTAAAATACTATAACTTTTTTTAGCCTCAGCATTGTGTGTTTCTATGTTCTTTCTTGAAGTACCATCCCTTATTTCACCTAAGTGACACATGATGAACTTCAAGTGGGGAATATGTATACACATAATATTTTCATACATTTATAAACTATTAATTCTTTCTATCTTGTAAGAACCTATCAAGTCTCAATATCTCTTAGTGCACACCTTAAAGGGTGCATCAAGAAAGAGGTGGTTATATCATTGATGCTTTGTAGGATTGGTATCCCTTATTTTCACTTACTACCTATCTAACTAGCTCCTAAAACATTCCCCTAAGCTTTGACTCCTATTTTTCACTCTCTTCTAGTATTTACCACTTTCATTATGCCTTTTCCTAACCTAAAATCCCTTTTGATAGTTTGCATGACTAGGTCGACTGGGTTGACATTCTACTCTTTTTGGTAAAACTCATTTAGGGTCTAGGTCAGCTCTTGGTTGACCTAGTGAGTTTTTATCAATAATGATACTAAGTCGACTACGTCAACCCTATTGACCAAAACTTTTAAAAGTGTTTAGAGTTAGATCTTCCTATATAAACACATTCATTCTTCCATTATTAGAGAGACATCAAGAATTATTATTCATTCATACTTATTTATAATCTACTCTTCCACCACTCTACTTGAGGATTCTTAGCTTAGGGTTTCTACTTGGAGATGAATATAGTCTTGTGGAAAATTGTTGGATGATTTGGCCTTTATTAGTGATCTTTACAAAACCACAAAAACCTCTTTTGAATCACCTTTAGCTAAGGGAAAGATTGAGTCTCAATAGATTCATCTTCCAGGTGTATCTCTAACTTTACTCCTCTCTTTAGTAGATAAAAGTAGCATAAGTAATGGATTTTTAATAATATTAATCTTCTTATCCATGTATTAAGGTTTTACTTATATATAACTTAATTAGGATCCTCCTGTGCATTTTTACTTATATTTGTTTACTAACCCCCATATTGTGCCACAAGATTTGGTGAGCACTAGATTATAGTTCTCATCTTTACTTTTTATTAGTGTAGTGAATATGAAAACATATGACCTAATTAGGGTTATTACATGGTTTTGATTGAGTGGAGGCTTTGGAACCGTCCCTAGTGATATTATTATGACAAGAGATCCCGTAATCAGGTTTAGTTGATCCATATTGGTCATGACCCTGATTATCTAATGTATCCCTAATCGAAAGTGTAAGTAGGATCTATCTTCTTTGAGTTAGGATTTATTTGTAGATATGATGCATATCTGATTATGTACATATTACACTATGAGTCTCACTAACATGGACCTTTTCAAGTCAAGGTGTTGATCTCAAGATTTATGCCATAGAACAACACCCATAACATTATTTTAATATGTATTATAATTCTCATGATTGTGAAATATAACATATATAATAATATATAACCCTTTATATACACATAATATTTTCAAACTTTATCAATTACTGATACTTTCTATCTTATAGGAACCTATCAAGTCTTAATATCTCTGAGTGAATGCCTTAAGGGGTGCATCAAGAAAGGGGTGGGAAGACCATTGGTACTTCAAAGGATTTTTGTCCCTTTTTTCCACTTGTTATTTCCACAGTTGTCTCCTAAAACAATTCCCCTATGATTTTCCTCCTATTTTACACCCTCCTCTAGTCATTTACCACCTTTATTAGACCTTCCCTAACCTAAAAATCCTATTGATGGTTTATGCTACATATTTTACCCTATAAACCTTGTATTATTATTGATGAAACTTATTAGGGTTTAGGTTGGTTCTTGGCTAACCTAGTCAATGACCTAGTTTATTTTTATCAATTATGATACTAGGTTGACTGGGTTGACCCTATCGGCCTAAAATTTTGAAAAATTTTAGGTTTAGATATACCTATATAAACACATCCATTTATCATTCTTTGAGAGACAACAAGAGTTAATTATTCATTGTCACTTCTTTACAATCTACTCTTCCACCATTATACTTAAGGAGTCTTATCTTAGGGTTTCTACTTGGAGAAGAATCTTGTCTTATGGAGAATTCTATGATGTTTTGGCCTTTCTTAGTGATATTTATAGACCAAAACAACCTCTTCTAAAGTACATTTATCCAAGGAAGAGATTGGGTTTTGATGGGTTTATCTTCAAGGTAAATATCTCTAACTTTGCTCCTATATTTAGTAGATAGAAGTAACATAAGTAATGGCTTTTGAATATATTTCTCTCTTGATGCATTAGGGTTTTAAATACACATAGCTTAAATAGGATTCTCTTATGCATTTTTACTAACACCTAATTTATGCCACAATCTTTGTGAGCACTAGATTAAACTTTACTTTACTTGTTATTAGTTTAGTGAATATGAAAAACATAAGACCTAGTTAGGGTTATTACATAGTTTTGATTGATTGGAGGTTTTAGAACCCTCCATAGTGATATTGTTATGGTAAGAGATCCCTTTATTAGGTATAACAGATCCATATTTGTCATGACCATGATTATCTAATATATCCCCATTCAGAAGTGTAAGTAGAATTTATCTTCTTTGAGCTAGGATTAATTTATAAATCTATTACATTTTCCATTGCACACATTCTAGTAAGCCCAATGTGAATCTAACCATTTAAATTTTTCTTTCATGATTTCATTTATATCATTTTATTATTTTTATATATTTATGATATTGTATCAAACTAGTTAGTATAGTTCTAACTTTTGCTTTTAACTTATGAAAATTAACTCGACTGGTTTAACCTAGTTCTACAAAATTCTATGTGATGAAGAAGTATGAGATGAATAGGCTGACTTGTTCAACCTAATTTATTGATATGGATGATGACTGAGAGACTAAGTCATCATGTTCGACCTAGTTTATTGATATGTATGATGACTGAGAGACAAAGTCAGCTTGTTTGACCTAATTTATTGATTTCGATGTTAACAGATTGAATAAGATGAAAAATTCAATCTATTTGAACATATATTCTTATCTAGGATTGAAAAAGAGTACTATGTCAACCTAATAAAATCAATTTGACAATACTAACTACATCATATATCAAATACTATACTAAAAAGTTAGAACTATAGTATAACTATAACTTTTTATGACAATACTATAGTTCTAACATTTTATGGTCAAATAGATTGACTTTTTCATCTTATTCAATCTGTTAACATCTAAATCAATAAATTAGGTCAAACAAGCTGACTTTGTCTCTGAGTCAGCATACATATCAATAAACTAGGTTGAACATGTTGACTTAGTCTCTCAGTCATCATCCATATCAATAAATTAGGTTGAACAAGTTAGCCTATTCATATCATACTTCTTCATCACATAGATTTTTGTAGAACTAGGTTAAACCAGTCGAGTTAATTTTCGTAAGTTAAAAGCGAAATTCAAGGCACTTTAGCTAGAAATATGCATTCCTAATCATATTACAACCTACCAAGGTTCTTATATTTTTCTCCCTATCATTTCAATACTTTAATTCAATTCTATTTTGTATAAGTTAGTAGTATTTAAAATTATAACCCTACAACAAACTAAGTCAACTTGGCCGACTTAGTTCTATAGCATGTCTTCTATCTAAAAGACTAAGTTGACATTTTCAACTCTATTCTTAAAGACTTTTGCTTTTACAGAATAATGGAGACCTAGACAACTCTTTTAGATACTATTTTCATATAGTGTCATCTGAATTGGTTCTGTACCATTCTTAATTTGATAATTAATAACTATTTACTAGTAATTAATTCACACATTCATTTTCATCTATTTGCATGCTTAGAGTAGCTCACATAGCCTAATTAGGTGTTTTTTAAAATTATCATTTAGTTTCACTATTTTAATATTTTTTATACACTACCAAATCAAACAATATTCAAAACACATTTAACACTTGTCTTCCTAAGGCCTACCTACTTAAATTTCATCACCAAGGGGGAATCTGACTTGGTTTTTTGGCCAAGTATAAATAAATGGTTAATGGTATATATTGTCAAATCACCCAACACCCTTATTTATATGGGATTCTAAAGTGAAGGGGTAGGCCCCAATACCAATCTAGTACCATTGCCAACATAGATCCCTTTTAGCCTAAAGATCATAAAACCACCCATAGATTGCTTTCTAGTTCTCTATTTTCAGCCAACTCCCCTATCACACTTAAAATAACACTTTCCAATAATCTAATAACACACTAAACGACCACTTAGTTAGTATTTACTTTTTAATTAATTGTTTTCTCTCTGATCATTATGTGTTATATTATAAAAACTTGCATTAGACAGCATTGGTGCAAGTTTTTATGTTGTGTGCTCCAATTGAATCACTCACATTAATCCAATTGTTTATGTGTTTGCTTCAATTTCTTGATTCAATTATATTTCAATATTTTATCCTATTTTAGAACACTAACATTCTAGCCAATACAGTCTCTTATAGACTCTATCTTTCTACCTACCAATAGTACATAGTCAACCAACATGATTGTGTTTCTTATCTATATGTTTTATCTTTTATCTAGTAGTACACAATCAACCCAATCAACTTTGTACTCTTGTTCCTTATATATATTATTACACTTTTGACCCAGTCGACCCTATACTCTTATGCCTTCTATTTGTAGTACATAGTCAACCTAGTTGACTCTGTACTCTTATTAATACCTTTGCTCTTTTGTCTAGATGACTTAGTTCTCTATTTGGATGACTTAGTTTTTTATCTCTCATTTTTATTTATGAGAATCCTTTTACTTATATCCAACATCGTGAAATCCCATATCAAAATCTTTTTGGACAACCTAAATCCATTTAGACACTATATGGGGTGCTCTTTTCTTCTTATCTTTTCTTATCTTTTCTTCCTCTTTTTAGGTTAATTGGGCATCTTGCAATGCCTATCCACATATTAATTTAGTCTTTGGGTAATATTATTATGCCCACCCACATATCATGTTAGACTCTAGGGAATCTTATGATGTCCATCCCTACATCCAATTACCCATTAGGGCATCTTACGATGTCCACTCTTATTCTACCTGGCATGATACCAAACTAATTCAACTTCAAAAAATCTTCGAAGACATATAAAATTGTCTCTCACATGATCATCTTTGATATATATGTTAGCTTAGATATTATTCCCTTATTTTCATTATTTATATATGTTATCTATCTAACACTTTTTGTAGGATACTTACATGGGTCTCACCCTTTGCAACATTTCTCTTTTTTCACAAACCTTAGTCCTTCCTTTTGGTTCTTTGGTTTCCCCTTTGTCATGAGTTACATTGTCAAACTATCGATAGGAGCTAATATTCCTCATGATTTCATTTTGTCTTCTTTATTCTCATACTTTTCTTACCCTTTTTAGGACCCCTTGGGTTTTTATTTTGTGATTTGTAGTGTAAGACCATGGATAGGACTTGGCCTTCCTCACAAAATATCATCTTTATCCCTTTTACTTTTCACATGCTTTGCACACCCTCATGGGTTTCTATTTTATGAGATGTAGTGTAAGACCATGGATAGGACCTATCCTTCCTCATAAAATCACCATCTTTCATTTCCTATCTAGAATGTGTTTTATAATGGTTATGAGTTTTTGATCCTTTGTTCTCAAACTTTAGCTTTTTTTTCTTATGTAGATAACATTTGCACAACAAACTATGTTAGCATGTTTTCCTACATTTACCTCATTCTTATGATAAGGAATCACACTTAAATGTCATTGTATATCTTTTTATTCTTTTGTCACAATTTTTTATGATTTGAAGTAATTAAAATTATTTCATGTTTCATTCCTCTTGATTTCCTTTTCTATTCACTCCACATTAGATAATATAAGTTCTAAATCAATATAACACTTTTATTTCATCTGTATTAATGAGACTCTTAGACAACATGATCTTTGAGTTCTCTCTCTTAACAACCAAGTCCAAGGTATTTAAATGAATTTCATCTTTAGCACCCATGTTTGGTTTTCTAAATCTATATAGAAGAGGAATAAAAATAACCATAAATAAAGTTAAAAGCCAAATCATTTGAAAAAAAAAAGGTAATGATATACAAAATGCAACATACAAATTGTAAAATTAAAAATCACACCAAAAGACATAATTATAAGCATATCTCCTGTCTCCAATTGAAGCCCAAACTCCATAATTGGCCTCATAATAGAGCCAAGGTCCATTGGGGTGTGGTAGGCCAGTAGATTGGAATATGATAATTCAATAAATTTTATGGTACTACCTACTTTCTCACACAAGTTCCCAATCTTCATATTAGACCAATGACTCTATAAGGGGTTATAAGGAATAAGGAACACATTGTGGAAAGGTAGTTCCATTTTACTTTTCATGTATATATCCTTCATGGGATGATTTACCTACTACATTTGATTGATCGAAGACTTGTTTGACTAAGAAAAGTTCTTTAGAGTCCTTAAGGTCAAAAGTCCCCTTGTTTTGACAAACCTAATTTGAGTGTCTTAACTTCAATAAAGAGTTCCTCTACCTTGGTATTTCCTTCATTATCCCCTCAACCCATTTCATTTTCCCCTTTGAAAGGAAAAGTGTGATTCTAAATATATTCTCCCTTATTCTCTACTTCCTTTTTATTCATGTCTTAAAAACATGATAGCACTACTTTGTTTCAATTTTATCCATCCTTAGAACAAAACAATATGCTTGAGAAACTATGAATTACTTTATTTCCACCATGGCTTTACATTTCTAGATGTTCCTTGATTTCTTTTGCCATTTTTTCTTATTGTATTACCTTTTTTGCAAATAGTTGAGGCTATTTATACTTTCATATCATTTTTCCATTGTTGAGTGAGGTTGGTTTGTTACTTCTCACTCACCAATGTTGTTTTCCCTTTTATGTATTTTTCCATTGATGATTGAGTTCATTAATGTTGTTTTACCATTTTTCTTGACCATATTAGTTTAATTAAGGATTGTCACTGATTTTACATCGATGTTTGATTACCATCCTTTTTGACATATATCCTTGGTTTGATTTGGTGAGTTTGTCTTTTTTAGTTAAGGTTTACTTGTTTGAGTTTTTTTGTCTTTAGTAACCTTGACATATCTAGTTACTTGATTTACTCCAAATTTTGACTTCATCATTTGGTCTAACATAACACTTGTCACCCCATCTTGCCAAATTTCCAAGTATGTCTTATCCACATAACACTAGTTATCTTGGCTTCCTTGTGTGTGTTTGTTTTTTATCTTTAGTTTTGTATCCTTGGTTTTGTAAACATTAGTTTATGTACCCATATCTTTTTGATTTATTATTTAATAAATATACCCATATCTTTTAGTTGAAATAATCTATGAATTTCATGAAGTAAACACTCTTGGATAGTGAAGGGGTCTTCATTGGACCACACAAGTATAAATGTATCATCACTAAAGGAGCTCTAGCTCTCCATGCTTTACCCATAGGAAATGCACTCCTATGTTGCTTCCCCAATATACGTCATTCACACATATTATTTGGTTGTTTTATAAGGGGAAGACCTTTCACCATGTGATTATTGTGAAGAATTTTCAGCCCTCTAAAGCTCAAATTACCATACTTTAGATGCCAAATAGTAGAGTCATCTACTATCACTATTTTGAACACTATATCAACTCACTTTGCATTTTTAATAGAAACATCTAATTGCTTATCATCTTAACTGATGAAATATTCATATTGAAGCCACTCTTATCAAAGATGATACATTCACCATTTTCAAAGTTGACCTTTTACCCCTTTTGGATAAGTTGCCTAATGCTGATTAGGTTGTGATTCAACTCAGGCACATAGTAAACATCTTGAATCCATCTTTCATCACCATGATTGGTGTGGATAGAAAGTATTCCTTTTCCCATGATGGGAACCTTATCATTGTTTCCCATCTTTACCTTTTATTTGATTGACTCATCAATGTTGTTGAACATCTCTTTATTCCCACTCATGTGGTTGATTCAACCACTATCCAAATACCATGTATCTTTACCACTTTTCTTGGTAATGTTGCATGTTATAAACAATATCTCACCTTTCTCATTCTTATTAAGTTCAACCTCTTGTGCATGTGATAAATTTGAATTTTAACTATTCATGTCATACTCCTTTCTACACTCACTAGCATAATATCCATACCTCTTACAATAATAGCATTGGGCATTAGATTTATCATACCATTGTGAAGATCCATCTCTAGAATTATTGTTTCTCCTTCCTCTTCCTTTTCCATGTGACACTTGATCGCTATTCATTCCACATTATTCACCACTACAAGTTCTTCCTCTTCCTATATTGTTTGATCCCCCCCTTCCTTTTACATTTAAATTGTTATTGAATGCTTGCTCATGGGAGGAGGTGGATAGCCTATTAACCTTTATTCATGGGTTTTCAAGGAACACATTAGCTCATCCACCATCATTTGCCTCAAATATTTTGACTATTCCTTTGCAACCACTATAGGATCAAATCTAATTGAAGGGCTCCTCAACACCTTGTCAATGATCCTATGATTTTCAAGGGTATTACCTCATGTCTTTATTTGATTGATAATATTCATTGTCCTTCTGAAGAAGTCATTGATAGACTCTTTCTCCTTCATTTATAGTGTCTTAAAGTCACTTATTAAGAGCTAAAACTTGATAAGCTTCACCTTGTCACTCCTTTGATAAGCATTTTGTAAAATGTTCCATGCTTTTTTGGAATGGACAGTTGTTGTTATCCTAGGAAAGATTGGATTAGCTAATATCATTTGTATGTAGCTATACTTTCTCCTATTATCCTTCAACACATTCCTGTGTGATTGGGTTAATGCATTTAAGGTTGCTAGGTCTATAACCTCATTATATCCACCTTCAACCAACTCTTATATCTCTTAAGATTTGAATATAGTCTTCATATTGATGATCCAAACATCATATTTATATCCATCAAATGTAGGGGGTTTCTACCATGAACTAGAACTACCTGTTACCATGTCTAAGTGGACTTACAACTGATAGGATCTGATACTAGTTATTGGAAACTATAACTCAAAAAACTAGTTAGTATAAAATATAGAATAATGTGCAAACCCAAGTGGGAAGCAAGCAAATAACATAGTAATAAAACAAAATAATGAAACAGGGGATGGGTAGAGATAGTCTAATTCACACAAAATTCATATATATTAATTCTAAAAATTCTTTTAAAAACATAGCTACAACTATCTATAAAACTCACCAAAAACTTCTAAACTTGCTCCTTATTTTCTTTATATTGTTGTCAACAAATATTCCTCTTGCTCTTCCAACTTATATTCTTCTTATTGTATTCTACCTCTTTTGTCCTCCACACTTTGTTGTTGGGTTCTCCTTCTCTACCGATTTGTCTTCTCTAAGCTACTACCTTTTTTATTGTTATTATTATACTTTATTCTCTATTGGTTGCTTCTTTATTTTTTGTCATGTATCCTTTTTGTTGTTGTTGAAATGTATTCTTTCTATTTGTATTCTACATAGTTTGTTGTTGTGCTAAAACTCCATTGCACCATTTTTAGTGATGGTTACTATATTTTTCTTCTGCTACACACACTGTTCTATTTTGTCTTATTTTCTATTTTTATCTTCTCAAATCTCACCTACCATGACATTCCCCACAAAACATTCAAATGGATCCTCAATTTAAAATTTAAATTTATTGCATTAATTGTTTTAGGTGGTTGTAGTTGATGAGTGGAGTATAGGAGGTAGGTAAGAAATAATAAATTAATATTTTAACACTCCTTATTCTTTGGCTTCTTACCATGATCTGTGAAACTTTTTTCAACCTTAAAAACTTCTTATAAATTCTCTTCATCTGCCTAAGTACTTATGAACCTATTTGTGCATGTCTAAAGATTCATTATTAAAGTTCATAGCTCTGATGATAGAGTTCATAGTTGGATTGACGAAGTCCAAATTTGTGCCACAAACTGAGTCCAAAGATAGATTGTTAGAGTATGAAGTCATGTTACTAACTGAGTCCAAAACTATGCCACCAATTGAGTTTGAATCTAGATTGGTAGAGTTTAAAGCTATGCTACTAATTGAGTCTAAAGTTGGACTGATAGTGTCTAAAGACGTGCTACCAATTGAGTCCAAAGTTTCCCTATTAGAGTCTAAAGTTATATTTTAGGAGTCCAAAGCTAACATAAAACTTTGTAGGCCTATGATTCTTCATTAATGATCCCTAACCTTCCTCTTAAGTGCATTAAAATGTATTTATACAATGTCTTACTAAAAATATCAGCTAGTTATTGATCTGAATTACAAAAAATAAGATCTATCACATGATCCTCAACTAACTCCTGAATGAAATGATACATGATTACAATGTGTTTACTCCTACCATGATATATGGGGTAATTTGACAATTATATGGATGATACATTGTCACAATAGAACTTATAAGCTCCTTACTTCTCTTCATGAAAATTTGAAAGTATCCTTCTTAGCCATAAAGCTTGGTATGTTGGTACATTAGCTATTATGTACTCTGCTTCAATTGCATAAAGTGACACTATGGGTTGTTTATTTGAATCCAAAGATATGGATCCTGAACCAAGATGAAATACATACCCCAAATTGCTCTTTCAGTCATTAAGGCTATCATCTCAATCACTATTAGTGTAACCCATAAGATGAAACTCATCTTCTACTACATACAAAACTCCATAATCTCTTATACCATTCACAAACATAAATATCCTCTTACCTGCTTGCCCATGTGTCTCTTTTGGAACCTCCATGAATCTAGATATGAGTTTGAATACATACATGATGTCTAGCCTTATTTTAATCAAATACATCAAGCTTCCCACTAAGCTTTTATACCATGTGGGGTCTACATTACTTCTACAATCATCCTTGTATAACTTTTAACTTGTCTCAACTAATGTGAATACTAGCTTATTGTCTAGCATCTTAAACTTCTCCAAACACTTATTTGAATACTTAGATTGGCATATGGATGTGTATTCATCTATTTTCTTGACTTCTATCCTAGGAAAGAACTTCAAAAACTCCAAATCAATCTTTTCAAATTCATTTTTCATGGCTATTTTGAATTTTTCAATGGACTAATTTGCATTTTCAATCAATATTAGATCATCCACATACAAAAATACAATAAAACTATCACCTATGCTCACTTTGATGTAGAGTCTGAGCTCACTTGCACTTTTGATAAATGCATTGTTCAACATAAGTATGAGTCTATCTGATTGTACCATGCTCTTGGGGCTTGTTTGAGCCCATAAAATACCTTTTTCAACTTATATACTTTGTTCTCATGACTAATAATATCATATGTGGGTGGCTATCCCACATAAACCTCTTATTCTAGCACTCCATTTAATAATTTTTACTTGACATCCATTTGATTCACCTTCCACTTGTGTTGAGAAATAATGGCTATGATTGTCCTCACTATTTGTATCCATGCTACAGGTTCAAATGTCTCATTATAATCACGTATGGTCCTTTGATTATAGTCCTTCACCACTAGTCTTGCCTTATGCCTCTCTATATTTCCTTTAGGAGTGGTTTCTATCTTGTATACCCACTTAACTCCTATGACCTCTTTTCCTTTTGGTAGGTCAAATAACTCCCAAGTTTGATTTCTCTCTATGGCTTGCATTTCTTCATCCATTACCTCAAACCATTTGTTATACTTTAATGATTTTTTAAACTAGATAGGATAACTGATAAAAATAGATCATAATTCATTATTTCATCTTCATTTTTCTCATACCTTGATTGCTCATAGACTTCTTGTAAGCTTCTTATCTTTGCTTGGCATTGACTTGAGTTGGAGGAGGATGATGTTGACTCATAAAAAAATACTTAACCTCCTTGATGGATGATGCTACTAGATGAATCAACCTTTTTTGAAATATTAGTCTATCTTGGTGCATTGATGTTTGTACCATTTCTTGTTCTAGATTCAATAAAGGGTCCACTAGCCCTTGTTTGCACATGTTCTTCTTTTTGTCTCTCTTCCCAAGCTTCATGTTCAATGAATTGAACATCCTGGCTGATTATGATCTCTTTAATGATAGGATTTTACAATATATAAGCCTTTGATTAGTTACTATACCCAATGAATATACAATTCTCTCCTTTCTCATCCTATTTTTTCATTATTTGCTTGGGCACGTGTGCATATACCACACAATTGGACACTCTAAGGTGTTCAACACTTGGATTCTAATTGCTACATGCTTATTGAGGGATCATATACCTAATTCTCTTTATTGGATAAATATTCAACAAGTATATGGATGTTTCTATAACCTCAACCCAAAAATCATTAGGCAATCCCTTTTCCTTTAGCATGCTCCTTGTCATCTCTTGGATGGTCCAACCCTTCCTCTCAGCCACACCATTTTGATACAGTGCATACTAGCTATAAATTGCTTATTGATGCCATGATCCTTGTAATAATTCATGAAATCATTATAGATATACTCTCACCCTCTATCCATCCTCAAAATATTAATTTAGTGGCCACTTTGCTTTTCTACCATGCCCTTGAATTTTTTGAAGTTCTCAAATGATTCTGATTTATTCTTCAAGAAGTAAACCCATATCTTGTGGTTGAAATAATCTATCAATGTCATGAAGTATAAATTATTGGATAGGGAAGGGGTCTTTATTAGACAAGATAAGTATAAATTTATCATCTCTAAAGGAGCTCTAACTCTCCATGCTTTACCCATGGGAAATGTACTGCTATGTTGTTCCCCCAATATGCATCCTTCACACATCTTATTTGGTTGTTTTATAACAAGAAACCATATCAACATGTGATTCTTTTGAAGAATTTTTAGCGCTCAAAATCTCAAATTACCATACCTTAAATTCTAAAGATTAGATTCATCTACTATCATTGTTTTAAACACTGCTATAATCTCACTTTTAATTCTCAATAGAAACATCTAATTGCTTATCATCTTAATTGATGCAATCTACATATTGCAACCACTCTTATAAAATATTATGCATTCACCATTTTCAAATCTAACCTTATACCCATTTTGGACAAGCTACCTAATTTTGATTAGGTTGTGCTTCAACTTGGGCACATAGTAAATATCTTGAATCCACCTTTTGTCACCTTGTTTGATGTGGACAAAAATGCTTCCTTTTCCCATGATGAGAAACTTATGGTTTTTTCCCATCTTTACCTCTAATTTTATTCACTCATCAATGTGGTTTAACATCTCTTTATTCCCACTCATGTGGTTGCTTCAACCATTATCCAAATACCATGTCTCTTTACCACTTTGCTCAGCAATGTTGCATGTTATAAATAAGCTTCCATCTTTCTTGTTCCTATTAAGTTCAACCTCTTGTATGAGAGAAATTTGAATTATACCTATTCATGTCATACTCCTTTCTACACTCACTCTCATAATGTCCATGCCTCTTAAAATAATAACATTGGGTATTGGATTTATTATATGTTTTTATATATCCATCTCTAAAAGTGTTGTTGCTCCTTCCTCTTCCTCTTCCATGTGACTCTTGATGGTTATGCCTTCCACCTTCTTGACTACTACAAGTTCTTCCTCTTCCTATAATTTTTTATCCTCTCCCCCTTCCTTTTACATTCAAATTTTTCTTGAATGCTTTCTCATGGGAGGATGTGGATAGCCTATTCAACCTTTGTTCATGGGTTTGCAAGGAAGACATTAGCTCATCCACCATCATTTTCCTCAAATCCTTTGACTCTTTCATTTCAAACACTATAGGGTCAAATTTTATTAGAAAGCTCCTCAACACCTTCTCAATGATCTTATGATCTTCAAGGGTATCACCACATATCTTCATTTTATTGACAATATTCATTGTCCTTCTAAAGAAGTCATTGATAGACTCATTCTCCTTCATTTTTAGGATCTTAAAGTCACTTATTAAGAGATACAACTTGACAAGCTTCACCTTGTCACTCTCTTGATAGGAATTTTGCAAAATCTTCCATACTTGTTTGTAATGAACATTTTCTACTATCCTAGGAAATATTGAATTAGCTAATGCAATTTGTATGTAGCTGAGTGTCTTGGCATCTTTTATCATGTTCTCCTTCAACACATTACTTTGTGCTTGGGTTAATGCATTGAAGTTTTCTAGGTATACAACCTCATTATATCCACCTTCAACTAGCTCCCATAACTCTTAAGAGTTAAATATAGTCTTCATCTTAATGCTCCACACATCATATTCCTTTCCATCAAATGTAGGGGATTGATATCGTGAAATAGAACTACCTGTTGCCATGTTTAAATGGACTTAAAACTAATGGGATATAATACTAGTTGTTAGAAACTACAGCTCAAAAAAATATTTATTAGCATAAAATATAGAATAATGTGTAGACCCAAATGGGAAGCAAGCAAACAACATAGTAATAAAATAAGATATTGAAATAGGGGATGGGCAAAGATAGTCTAATTCATACAAAATGCATATATATTAATTCTACAAACTCATTTACAAACATAGCTACAACTATTTATAAAACTCATAAAATACCTCTAAACTTTCTCCTTATTTTATTCTGAATATTATTAGTAAATATTCCTCTTGTTCTTCCTACTTATATTCTTCTTCTTGTATTTGGCCTCCTTTATCGTCCATAGTCTATTTTTGTTTTCTCTTTCTCTACCAATCTATCTTCTCCAGGATGCTACCTTTTTTTTCTAACTGTTGTTGTTGTACTTTCTTATCTATTAGTTTTTTCTCTATTTTTATCCTATATCCTTTTTGTTGCTACTACACTATATTCTTTCTTCCTATATTCTACACAGTTTATTGTGTTAAAAATATGTTGCACCCTTTATTTTGACTACTGGTACATTTTTCATTTGCTACACACATTATCTTCTATTCTGTCTTATTTTCTATTTGTCTCTTCTGATAGCTCACCTACTACATCATTCCCCCAAAAACATTCAAATGATCCTCAATTTGAAATTGCTGCATTAATTTTATTAGGTGGTTACAGTTGATGAGTGGAGTGTAGGAGGTAGGTAGGAAAGAATAAATTAATATTTTAATGGTATAATTATTCTATTTATACCTAATTTTTTCAATAACAAACTTACCCAAGGTATGTGGTCAAGTATTATGGGAACACATGGGTATCTCTAATAATAATGTCAAATTCTAGCTTACAATCACCAGAATTTGGGTTCCTTCCTTACAGTGGATATATCTATATGAGGATTTTTTTTGGCAATTTTTTATTTACAATATATTTATAATCAATGTAATGGTAGGTTATGGCCTCTCTTTGTAAACAAGGAAATACTAACCTAACTCAAAATGTGGGTTTTCACTCAAACGCAAGCACTATGATTTCTTGTTATGATTAATGTGGTTGGTTGCCTTGATCATTCATATACTTGAGGTTCTATATGTGGAAGCGATGGCAGAGGCTATGCTATTCTATCAATGTACTTTATCTATTGAATTAAATTTTATTTTCAAATTCTAACCTAATAATATTTTTGGGATTTAAAAACATCTTCTATTAATGTACTTTATCTATTGAAATAAATGTTATTTGTGAATTCTCACCTTGTAATCTTTTTGGATATATGAATATCTACCAATGTACTTCATCTAATAAATTAAATATTGGTTTTTGGGATTTAAAAACATGTTTCACTAATGTATTTCATTTACAGAATTAAGTTTTGTTTGTAAATTCTCACTTTGTAATATTTTTGGATTTGTAATGTTGTTTGTAAATTTTCACTCTGTAATCTTTTCGGGATTTAAATGTTTATAAAAACTCACTTTATAAAAACATATTTTGCCAATGTACTTCACGTACTAAATTAAATGTTGTTGGTGAATTGTCACTTTGTAATCTTTTTGGGACTTAAGAACATCTTCTACCAATATAATTCATCTACTAAATTAAATATTATTTTATCACTTTGTAATCTTTATGGGATCAAAAAACATCTTCTACCAACACACTTCATCTACTGAATTAAATGGTGTTTGTGAGAGGTCAATAAAGTGCAAACTTTTGAATTTCAAATTAGTAATTGTTAGTGTATGAGTGAGAATGTATAACCCAATATAATAGAGGAGGAAATAATATTCAAAGGAGAACAAGGAGATAGATGATAGAAGCACTTAGATAGAGGGGTCTCATGTTGGGGGCTAGTACATCTATAATTTTAGGTAGAGTGGTTCCATGCATTATCATATGTTTAACATGATGGGAGCTATTTCATTAATAATTCTAGGTAGAGCAATCCCATTCATCATCACAACTTTAAAAACTAATTAAAAAATATTTTCCACTTAAAATAAGGAACAACTAATGTTTAGGAAGAAGCTTTTGAGGGGTGAGAATAAGTAGGGGGGTTTAAAGATTTGAATGGTTGCTCTTATTTTTTTAGTTTTCAAGTGTACATTTGTATCGAATCAAATTTATTATTATTTTTTCAAACAAATTCTATAAAGTAAAATTCTACTAATTTTCTCACCAATTTGTATTGCACAAAATTTTAAAAAACATGAGATGCTAATAGGGAAAAAGACTCCTATAATTTCTCAGTAATACCCCCTAAATACAATTAGTTACCCCCACCATGTAACCCCTAACTAAATGTGAAGAATATTTTTGAAAGAATAGAGTAATAGTTATAATTAAATGAAAAAAATAAGAGAAACAACTACATCAAAATAAAATAAGATCATTAGAGGAGAATCAAAGGAATATAGAACAACACAAAATAGAATAGAAGATCAAAATAGTGAACAATAATAATTTTGAATGATTTTAATCATTTTATTAAATTGTATTTTAATAACCATGTTTTTAATCAATATATTAGAATAGTGACTATTGAAAAATTATCCATTTATCTTGTGAGGTTTATTCCATATTACAATTGTCTATGTTTAGTATTAGATATGTTTATTTCTAATAGATTGGTATCCAAGCTAGCTTCGCTGTTAACAATAGAAACTCATGGTAAAAAACACCCATGTTTGACAAAAAAATAATGATGTTTGATCAATCAAGTTGAAGACTATATTTTTCTCTCATGAGCTATGAGAACTTGTTGAAAACTAGTTGCATTCAATGCACTCCCACAAGCACAAAGGAACCCATTCAAGGAAAATATAAATAAGTATGACAACACATTCAAATGACATTAAATGACTTAATCTTCCTAGTGATAACATCAACTACTCATTTCAATCAAGCATCATCTCAAGTACTCTTCCTATTGATCATCATGCACTTTTTAACCATATTTCATATCTTATCATCATAATTACAAATATGTGGAGAATTAATGGGAGGTGAATTTTTAGTTCAAATGATATTCCTATATGTGGCATAATCCTAACATGTGTATGTGGAAGACACATCATGTGTCACTAGCCATGGGCCCCACCCCTTAATACCTACCCCTCCCAATAGTATTAAAAAAAAAAACCCTAATCCCTACATAAATTTTTGTATATTAGTGGTGATTTCAATAGATTGTTGATCCCCCAATATTCATGCATGGGGTATTATATCATTACCTTTGTGAACCACCCATATACCTAAAAGATAAATTGTGTAAATTTCAAATGGGAAGATTAGCTTTTGGGTTATCTAAAAACATGGGTCCACAACCATCACAAGCTACATTTTTATTTAGTCCACATGATATTAGATATTTACTATGTGAATTTAATGAGAAAGATTATTTTATTATTCATGGCTATAGGTGGAAACTTAACCCTTTTGTAGAATATGTTTTATTAATATATGTCACTTCCCACCTATGTAATGAAGTTAAGTGAAACCAAGAACTATTGACCTATCAATAATAAAAAAATATGGTTAAATTCATGATTAGGATAAAGTTTGAGAGACCTGGGAAAGTTATTATTGACTTAAAGGATTTTGCACTAAAGATAAAAAACACCAATTTGTAGTTTTTTTCAATTTTGTGGATATTTATATTCAAATTAGTAGATAAAACTTTGCAGGGTCTACAGGTGGAGGGAGGGACATTATACCTATTCTAAAAATAAAGGAACCATTTTCAATGTATAATTTCATATTTTTAGTCATGAGAGACACATTATATGAAAATGGTATGAGGAAGCATAGTATTCCTTGGATTGGTTTGAGATTTCATTAATCATTATTTTGGTACTCCATCTTTGACTGGATAAGGGTATTTCGGTTAGATTTATCCATTGAAAATAGAATATGAAATAAGATTGAGGACAATATGGGCTACCTTGGTGATATTAACGATGATGAAATTACTCCCATTTACTTCAAGATCATATGTTCCTTTTATATTTATCATTACTCTTGAATAAGTTAATGGTATTATATATGGATGTGTAATCAGATAACTTGGGGGTAATATGAGGCCTAATAATAGCACTCCTATTATCCATGATGTATTTAAATCCATTCTATTTGTATATCTCATGAACCTATTTCTATTGTCTAATCAATGTTTTTATCTATAATAGCATAGAGCTTAAAAATTACATAAATTATTTGTTATGGTCTTGAAGATTACAGTTTTCTAAATGAAAGTAGTATGATTAATGATTATTGCATTTTTTATACAAATAATTTATCAAAAATGTATGATTCTACTTCCTTGGTTGTGTTAAATGTTGTATGTAGCCACTATGCTACCTAATATGTAACCGATATTTTGTGTTACATAGTTCATAGCCAATGTACTATGGTAACATATAGCCACTATTATAGATACCCATATGCATTGCCACAAACCATATATTTAGTAATGTTTTGGACTATGTGATGATGTTGTTATGAGGATTTATGATTATGTTGTTGCATATAATGGATAATGTTGTTGATAGTTAGCAATCAAGTAGTTGACTATATGTTTTTCTAGTTTTCCCATAACATCCAATAGAGCAAATGTTTTAACAACCTCATGAACCTCTTAGTGAGAGCTTTAGATGATATTCATCTATTTTTAGTATTTTTTACTCAAAGATTAAATAATATTGTATCTATAATTGTATATAATTATGTAATTAGCAGTATTTTCCTCACATCTATTTAAGATGGAGATGTAGACTTTATAAATATATCAAGTTAGTTCAATTCAAAATCTATCACCCAATCTAGAATATAGGTGTTTAGTGTAATTATAATCAATCCATAAAAATTCATTTATTACTACATAATCTTTTAATTCATAATAAAAATTTCATTTTACATAATTCATGTTAACTAAGGATGACATTCACACATCACATCATTCCAACCAACAAGGGGATAAATTTAGAGGAGTTGATGTTTAGGATATTCACCCATTACAATATGTTATTTGCTTTAGTTGTATAAGTAATTTCATTCTAGCATTTTAATTTTATTCAACTCTATGATTTGATTCCTCAATAATTTCCAACTAGATTTATTTATTTTCTTGTATGGTTTTAATGTTTTAGAGTATATTGCATCAGAAGCAAGCAGATGTTTTGTATTGTGTGATTTAAAATTCAGTTCATTTTTTTCTTACAATTATTTTTAATTTATTTCTTATCTTAGATTTCATTTGAGTTTTATCTAAATTCATATATACACAACATCAAATTTATTATTAAATACTCAACATGGAAAATAATTTACTATTGCATATTGTAGACATTGGAAATTTGCACATAGCAATTTCAAATGTCGAAGTATCACTTGTCCTCCTTGAGACCCTCTCAAGACCAATATAAACCTCTAAACCCTAACCAAGCTCACCCACAGTCAGTTTAACTTAACTAACTTAACCTTACCTTCTATCCCTTTTACCCTTCACCCTCGATTGCCAATGTTTAGGTTAACCATTGACGGTCAAGGTGCACCTCCTTAACTAAGAGCATGAAAACTACCCACTTTGATTTTCTAATTATAAACTTGTCTAAATCTTGTTGTGAGCTGTTGCTTGGATGAGTTAATTTTTAGAAGGCCCAAGTCATGTGTTGTTGTAACCTTCTTACTTTTGCGTATAAGAAGAGAGGAGCTTGAAGGTGAAATGGATTTGCAAACATCTATGAGTCTAAAATTTTTAGCAAGAGCTTGTGCATATAGAATTTTATTTCTTGCAGGTCAATTTCCATCAGCAATCCAACAATCCAATAATCATATCAGAGAGTCAATATTTTTGCCTCTCCGCTAATCCAATAGGTACCATTACTCTATTAGAATCAAGCTAGATTCCACCAACAGATCAACTCCATTAACTATCCACCCAATTGACTCCTGAAAAGACAAGTACTTGTTTCTTATCATTCATTTACCTTATTTCCATTTTGCAATTAATTCATCTCGTACCCAACTCTTAAAATCCATATTTTAGATCTCATCAATCAATACTTGATCAACCCAAATCTTCACATAATAATCCTCGATGGTTGACTCAACTGTCGACAGCCTACCCAATAGCTAACAATCACCTTAACCATCGATGATCATCCCAACCACTAACAGTCACTGTGGCACCAAAAAATAGCAATCTAATTTCATCTACCTAGACCCAACCAAACTTAATTCTCTATGTTCCTCCCTGTCCACAAACCCCTTTTTTTATTTTTTGAGGCATACTCTAACCCTATATCACTAGTATTATTTAGTTTATTGCTAATTTAATTATTTATAACATATTTCTTAGCAAGCACTCATGTTTTTAATTTTAATACCTTTTTATTATTGATGCAAGTACCTTTCTTTTCCGTTTATAAACTTAATTTTTTTAAACATGTGGATTGATAGCCCTTAAGGAATCTCTCACTTCCAAGATCTATCTATCACTAGGAAATCCATCCAACTATTTATCTAACAAACAAGTTTGTTTTAGTGATTTCTTATCTGTAGGTCATCCTCCCAAGCCAAAAGAGGAGATCTTCACAATATTCTGATTCAATGTGTGCATCATCAATCAAGATTTTCAATGATACCCATACTTAGTTTCTTATTTTCCTCTTTCTTAATAATAAGAAATAAATTCATTTCAAAACATCTTGTCATATGACCAAATTTGCAATGAGCCTATCCATCCATCTATGCCTATCAAGCCATATCCTCCCTAATGGAAACTTCCCAAGTTCTCTAAATTTAAAATTAAGGAGGATCCCCAATAGCAACTTAGGGCATTTAGTAATGTTTAATATCTCATCACTTATGATGATGCCCTTCTTCTCTACACCTTCCCCATGTTTATATCTGGTTTGGTCCTACCACCTCTCTACCACCTCAACCATTTGCCACCATTTTCTCTTACCTAGATAAACCAAAAATTTTCCAAGACATGCCTTCATTGATGTGCTTAGAAAGGATTCAATCTTGGGTGATATGAACATGGCCCACATGAATTGGTCATCGTCAAACTTAAGAAGTCTCATGAGAAGCATGAAATTGGTTTCATCCTACCTAACAAAAGGCAACCCAAAACACATACCACCACCATTGTTGAGGAAGATACCCCCTCCTCACTGACCTCTCCCCTACTTGTGTGTGAGGATGATGACATCATCCCACCTAACTCTTTTTTTCATCAACATGATCAACCTTGAACCCCTGACCTATCATAAGAAGGTGGTGACCGTAACCATCTGTTTGACCCATCTTAAGATGATAGGAGAAGACTCTCCTACCATTAACACTATTTAGTGATAAGATGATGATTCTATTCTCACCTATCTTGGTGCCTCAAATTATTTAATCCGTAAATCCCTTCCTCCTGAGACCTCAACCATGTTGAATGAATCCACCATCGATATCAACTTGGGCACTCTAAACAACCCTTACATTGTCAAATAGGGCCAATCATTGAACACCAAGGAACTTCAGGACTTCTCATCTTTCTTCATGATCACAGCATAGCCTTTTTTTGGTCTTATAGTGATATGCTTTGAATTTATCCCACCATCGTTACCCATAACATAGTCACTCATCATGATGCCAAACCCATCAAGAAAAATCTTTAGTGCATACATCCCTACATAGCCCTTCTCATTGAAGAAGAGCTCTAGTGTCATCTATCTATCAACTTTATTCAACCCATTGACTACCCCTAATGGGTCTCAAATGTCATACCTATCACTAAAACCACAAGGGGAATATGCATTTGTGTGGACTTTCATGACCTCAACCTCATCTACCCCAAATATGACTTCCCTCTACCTAGCATCAACCATCTTGTTGATCTTACATTCAGACATGATATGTTATCTCACATGGATGGATTCTTAGGTTATAATTAGATCTTAATCTCACCTAAAAATTAGCATAAAACTACCTTTACCACCCCTTAGGGAACCTTTTGATATAGAGTCATGTATTTCAAATTAAAGAATGTTGGTGCAACCTACCAATGTGTCATGACTTATATCTTCCATGACCTTATCCATAATATTGTAGAGGACTATGTGGATAACCCTCTTGGGATATCCAAACTCTGAAAAGATCACTTGGATATTCTCAATATCATCTTCAAACCCCTCATCCATTATCATGTTTGTCTTAACCCTAAGAAGTGCATTTTTTGGTTCTTGTTAGGAAAGCATCTTGGTTTCATTGTCTCCCTTCAAGGAATCAAGGTAAATCCTATCAAAAATAAAGAAATACTAGACATGCTCCCTCCTACCAACCTTAAGTAACTCTAAATCTTGTAACGGAAGCTTTAGTCCATTCATCAATTTATTTCCCATCTTTTAGATCAATGCCAACCCTTCCACCACCTTCTAAAGAAGGATGTGTTTTTCAAGAGGAATAGTGACTATCAAAAGGCCTTTGTTTCACTCAAATATTACCCCTTGTCTCAACCTATCCTCACCCATCGTAAGGATAACCAAACTTTATACCTATATATCTGTATCACTGACCATTCCCTAGGGGCAATGTTGGCCCACCAAGATAACCAACATAGAGAGCAAATCAGATACTATATTATTTGCAAACTAGTAGAGTACAAGACTTGGTACACTCACACTAAGAAACTCTACTTAGCTTTAGTCTTCATGGACATCAAGCTTTACCACTACCTTCTCAATCATAAAACATACATCATTACCAACATTGACCCACTCAAGTACATGCACTCTAAGCCATATCAAAACTAGCATATGGTCAAGTGGATCATGCTCTTAGCAGAGTTTGATTTTGAGTTCCTTTAGAAAAATTTAATTAAGGGGAAAGTTATTACCAACCAATTGGCTGAGGCATCCTTAGCGTACAACCACCCTCCTCCTCTTGAGTTCCTCAATGAGTCCATCATGGCCCTCTCTCAAGTGTATTTCACTTATCAAGTCACCATGTTCTTTGATGGATCAAAGCGTCAACATGGTGGGGGAGTAGGTATAATCATTATTCCATTTGATGGTGAACCTCTCCCTTTATCCTTCAAGCTTGATTTTGAATGTACCAACAACATGGCTAAGTATGAAGCCCTAGTGATTAACCTTCAAACTGCCTTAGCCCTAAGAGTCAAAACAATCAATATCTTTGATGACTCTCAATTTATGATCAATCAAATAAATAGCTCTTACTAGTGTAATAATGATGTTTTTTAGTAGTACAAATCACTAGTGGATTAATTTTTAGCATTATTTGTGCACTATCACATCTAACGGACCTCATGATCTACCAACAAGTTCATTGACGCCATGGCATCCCTTGCCTCGTAGATCCCATCTACACCCTCAAACTCTAAGATGTTTTTCATTATTCATAGGATTACCCAACCATTCTATGTCAAACTAGATTCCCCCATTATTTTCAATGTGGAAGACACCCAACCTGACCTTTGGTATCAGCAAACCTGCGACTATCTTAACCTTGTCATATTTCCTTTTGGCCTCTCTAAGAATGTTCAAAGACTGTTTATTCAAAGTACCTCTCGCTATACCATTATGGGAGGAATTATTTATAAACATGGATTTAATGGCCTCCTCTTCCATTGCCTACATATTCACAAAGCCTCTCACACTATCAAGGAAATGCATAATGTTATTTATGGGGGTCACTTTATTAGCCTCACTATATCTAAGTGCATCCTCCATCTTGGTTATTACTAGCCTACTCTTAACCAAGACTATTGTGATTATGTAAAAAAGTGTGTTAAGTGTAACAACATGGAAATTTTCATCACAAGTCAAGTCATAGCTTTCGCATCTTTACTGATTTCTAGCCCTTTTCACAATGGGGTCTAAACATCATTGGGGAAATTAACCACCATTCCTCATAGTGGTAGCATTTTATTATCATTGTGACCAATTATTTTACCAAGTGGGTAGAGGATATTCTTGTAGTCTCAACTAGAGTGGAAAAGATTGTTGACTTTATCAACCATCATATCATCTACCACTTTGGTATTCTTCATAAGATTATCATTGATAATGGTTAATCCCTTAAGAAAAAGCAAGTCTAGGGTCTAAGTGACACATTCATCATTAACTTAATTTTCTCCTCACCCTATTGCCTTCAAGCTAATGGATAGGTAGAATCCCCTAACAAAACTCTTAATAACATGCTAACTAAAATGGTCAGTGAATTAGGTTAGGAGTGGCATTTACACATCCCCTTCACCTTATGGCCATATCATAACAACATTTGAACCCCTACAAGTTCTATCCCATTTTCTCTTGTATTTGGAGTAGAGGTTATCTTGTATCTTGAAGTCCAAATCCCCTCTCTTCGCATATATTTGTAAGAGATTATTTTAGAGGATGATTATCATCATCACCATTTATCACATATCGAGCTTCTTGATTATCATTATTTATTATCCCTTTCCCATCTTCATGTCTATTAAGAATGTGTCAAATGTACCTATAACAAGCACCTTAAAGTGTGAGAATTCAATATCAAAGACCTTATCCTAAAGGAAAATCAACATGTCACTAATATGGAGAAAAGCAAGTGGGGCAAGTTTGCTTTCAATTATCTTAGACCCTATATCATAACCCATAAGTATAGATTAGGAACATATCGGTTATCTTCTCTCGAAGGCCACCCAAAATTGGAGCCCCTCAATGCTTCGCATCTATATATGTTCTTTTGTTAGGAAGGATCAAGTTCACCTTTTGTTTAACTTAAGCTCATCCCTTCCTTCACCTCCCTATTTTAGGGGAAATCGATTAAATATGAATAATGTGATTATCTATCACCAGTATATCCTTATCTTAAATAATGGGTATCATGGCTCTACCCATGGCATGGTTCTCATGGTAATTTCCACACCTTCATAGGATAGAATCCCATGGTAATTATTACCTAAACCTCTTCACACCTAATCAACCTTCTTGTGATTTAGTTTTTCATTCATAAAGTTGAACCACTAAGTCAACCTAAGCAAGTTTATGTCAAGTAAAATCAAAGTAAAATAACAAAATTATAGTCATTAGATATCATGGTTCATTCCTAGCATTCACAGATTCTTTCATTGAAGGACAACTATTGAAAACCTCTTTGTAATTGCCACAACATAAGGTGGACTATTCCTTAGAATGATAGCTATCAAAAACATTTAAATAAAGCACATACACTTAGACCACTCCCTTGAAGGATGGTTGAGTAAGTATTTGTCAAAAGTATAGCAATTTCTTGGAAGCTTCTCGCATTGATCAGTTTCCCATTTATAACAATTATCAAAAGACCCTTTATCACAATAAAAAAAAATCAAAATAATCTTGAAATCCACATTCATCTCTCAAACAACAAGATAAGGTAGAAGCTACAATCATATTTTGAAAGTAGACTTCTCGCATCGATCAGTCTACATAATTTGGCATAAACTTATTTACCCTGATCTTTTAGACACCTAAAATAGAGGCATGGCAATCTCATAATAGGGCTTCATTTTCACCCATCTCCCCTTTACACTATATGCAAGGGATTATTGAGCTTACTTGACATTATGTGGTCAAGACACCTTTCTAACCAACTAAAAATGTTTATGTGAAGCATTTAAAGGGCTTATGTTCATTAACCTAGTATAACTTTGGTTTTGTTTTAGTCCTTGTCAATGGACAAAGATCGTGCCCTCTTCTTACCCTATTATGACTAATTGATATTTTCATTGTGACGTTTATCTCTCGATAATATTATTTAAGTCCCCCATCTAGTGTTGTTAATTAAAGTAACTCATATGTTATATAATCCAAATTAACAACAAAGCATAACCATAACAAGCATCATAAAGCAATAGCATCCATAAGCATTTACACACTCAACCATTTTCACCACATGTCTAAAGTATACTAATGTAGTATATACACATTAAGATTTAAAATGTCATAAACATAACCATAAATCCAAACCATCTCATGCCTAATCTAAACATTCATAACATAAGTATAATACATGATCACATATAAATATCACATCATAAGCAATAAACATCAATGTCAAATCATACACCATGAGTATGAGCATAAGAAAATATCACACACACACACACACACACACACACACACACACACACACACACACACACACACACACACACACACACACACACACACACACACACACACATATATACTCATAAGTCAAATAACCGTAGCATAACAAATGTGTGTAAATAGATAGATAGGACTCTCTATTAAAAATGTATATCTCACCACATCAACTCACAGGCTAAAATCAAAATGATATACAAAATATCATACTCTAGCTATATATATGCCCCATGAACACCACTATCTCTTAGAGCACCATTGGATCCTAGTGCCTGTCCACCTGCTATACCTACCAATCCAAAACCTATTCCTACCTATTCAAGTATAGATGATACACATTACCCTAGTATCACTAAATTGGCTACACCTACTAAACTAGCTCTATACTCACCCCATCAAAGTTCACTTGGACATTGTGCCAAAATAAAAAGCCTCATAGTATTGTAGCTCCTCCAATATAACTAGGTATCATGTTTCAGGGGTAAAGTCAAGTGGTGTTGCCTATCCTACTAATCTTCTTCTTCCTCTCTATTTTAGATTGTCCATCCCCTGAGTCACCAAGCCTAGAAAGGTCCTACCCTGATCCCTATCACCTATGACAGTATCAAGTTGACCCTACAAGGTCACAACTTGACCTTGTGATGTGGCAATATATCCCTACAATGTGGCCACCTATCCCTATATTACCTATACCTATCCCTATACAGTGACCAAAGATGTCCCTGCATGTCCATCATGGCTAGCTAGATCCATGACAATCATCCTCACACCTCCATCATCACCACCAATGTATACAGTTGTGTATAAGGGATAGTACCATGCCATCTACCCATATATAAACCTAACATCATCTATTGAATACCTAACTAGTAGCTCCTTATATGCATCATCTATAATTATAGGAACAGGTTGTGGCACTGGCAATAGGATCTCTAAATCCTTTCTCCTATACCTAGGGAATGGGCCTAGAATGCCCTGTACCAGACCAAATTATCAACTTACCTTATAAAAATGAGTCATCTCTACCTCCCCATCATGCTTACCAAGTATCCATCTATAACTCTAGAGAGAGATTGTTTGTCCCCTGTACCCTGGCCATACCAAAAACTAGATGTATGGCCTCCATGTGATATCTCCTATCACTAGTGCACCCAATGTACCCCTAAACCACTCCATGTCATGAGCACCAACTCTTGCACCTGATGAGATGAAGTTTCCCCTCCATCACATGAAACCAATGGGGAATTCAATCTATGTAAAGCCTACCCAAGGTAACCCTATTGGCTTCAGCACCCTAATATTCTCATGGGCCTAGTAATACATAACCATGTTGATACTAATACCATATCTTTTGTGGGCCCTAAACCCCCATAGATCCTTGTATGTTTGTACCATTAAGATAGGAACACAACCAAACACCATCCACCTTAGTAATAGCTAGACCGAAACCCCTAGTAGCAAGTAAGGAAATCTTCTATTACTCAAGTTGAGAAGCCCAAAGTAGGTCACAACAATCATAAGCATGGTCATGAGTCTCCTCTCAGTTGGAGCCCTTTGATTCAATGTCATATACCTAAATCCCCTAATATGCTATTTGACCTAATCACTCTCATTTCAATATAAGAGATCGATGTGATCATCTCACTCCTTATGCTTGATATGGTAGATTAGATCTCCATGTAGTGAAAGTCGAGTGATCCTATGTATATCCTCGAGAAGAATGGTCATCTCACCAATTGGAAGTAGGAAGGTGTTTGTAGTTAGATCCCATATCTCAATGAGTGTTATAAACATAGATTCATCCTAGGGCACATGATGATATTACTTCATAGTTCCCAACCCCACCTCACCCATATGGGCTTAGTCAGCTGGGGTCATCCCTTGTTGTATCTTGGAAAAAATATGTGGCACTCATTCATGTATCTGAATCTACTCTCTGGCCTGCACCAATTCATTAGTATAGCTTAGTAATCTAATACTTTTGCCTAACATACCACTC
Organism: Torreya grandis; assembly: GCA_037957365.1. Taxonomy (NCBI): domain Eukaryota; kingdom Viridiplantae; phylum Streptophyta; class Pinopsida; order Cupressales; family Taxaceae; genus Torreya; species Torreya grandis. The sequence continues at coordinate 2,894,292 of JARHVA010001018.1, forward strand.
TACTTTGCATAAGCAGCCTATTCCAACACTCTAAACCTCTTTTCTAAGCCTAAACCTAGCATAATACCATATTTTCTACCCTATATTTTGCGCACCTAACCTATTTCTTTACTCCACCTACCTATCTAACCAATACCTACTAGGTTTGACCTCTAAAACCTATCCCCCAACCTACAACTAAGGTATAAACATACCATCAACCATAACTTTTAAACACTTAGAAAAGACCTCTCTACTATAGTCAATTATTGACGGTCATAGTGATCACCGATGGTCGAATACCAATATTTTCTAGGGTGTCAACCATTGACGGTTAGACCTAATCAATGATAGTCATTATGGGCATTCTATGGTTAGAATGCCTAAACCTTAATCCCCCCAAAACTACCCAAAATTCATGCAAATGAACCTATTAGCTAACCCATACACTATACCAATCCCAAAGCACCTACTCAACTACTCAATTCCAAATTCAACTTGCATATTTACCCAAAATAACCCAAAATCCCTACCTAGGGAATTCTCATTTAAAACCACCAAATTAAACTTACCTACCCTCCCATCCTAAATCAAATGCATGAATTCAAACTAGGATATCAATTTAACATACTACCTACCTCATTCCTTGATCTCTATCATGGTTGAAGCCCATGTATAGCTACTCGGTCACTTCCTCACCCATCCTACATTTCAGTCTTAGGAGATCAACTCCACATGCCTCCAACCAATGAGCAATTACCAACTCAGTTCACCCTCATCAGTACAATCACCACTAGCGCCAAAATTACTAGAGCTCACAAAAAAACTAGCATGAATGATGAAATGAGTAAAAATTAATTCACATTTTACTTTTACTCCCCATACTTTTAAGGTTTTACCCTGACCATCGATAGTTATCCTTGGGGTACTTGAGCACCGGCAGTTAGGATACCTCACCTTATTTGTTCTTACCTTCCACAAGCTCATGTTAACCAAACCTTAGCTTAAACTTAACCACCCTCAAATATTTTCTTCTCCAACCACCCGACCACCTCATCCTCTTGTTGTAGGTCCTTTTCATCCCAAGTATCATGCATTTTATAACACATTTTACATGGTCCTTAACCATAGCAACAACATTGCCATGTTGACCACATTTTGAACTTGCACCACCTCACACTTACCTAACCTACTTGTGTCTTTTTAGGATCACTTCCTACCTTGGATACCCATGACACTTGACCTATTTCTGTTTTCCATGGGAGCACTTCCTACCTCAGATACCCATAGCAACACTGACCTATTTAAGAGACTAATAAATGTACCCAATTGCCATGCCTAAATATGATCACATGGTACACTGGTCACTTATCCCTTAGATTCAACCTTTATTGTTTTCAACCATGGTAACCTTATCTTTATATGGTCTCAGCTATCTCACCTTTTGTCACACTTCTACACATGTTTGCACTTTCATACCTAGTGATGTCTACCCTCATCATCACCTTCACTAACCATGTCAAACCCACAACTAATTCTTCTTTACCTCATCACCTCCTAGGTTGAATGGGAACACCTCCTCCCATACTTGTGGCAACTAGCAGACCTTTCACCAATATCAATTTTTTTTTGTACCTGGTTGATTCCAAGATGCACAAAATAAGGGGCAAAACCTAGACCCCAAAAATATGCACACCATAATTCCTAATGTCAAAGTAGCTCTTAACCACCTTGAGACCCTCTCAGGTCTAATCTAACCATTTAAACCCTAATCAAGCTCACTCATAGTCAATTTAACTTAATTGACTTAACCTTACCTTATAACCCTTTTATCCTTCACCCTTGACTACTGACGGTCAGGTTGACTGTTGATGGTCACCCTAACCATCGATGGTCAGGGTACACCTCCTTAACTAAGATCATGCAAACTACCTACTTTGTTTTTCTAATTATAAACTTGTCTAAATCCTATTACAAGCTATCACATGGATGAGTTAATTTTAGAAGGCCCAGTTCACATGTTATTTCAACCCTCTTGATTGTGCTTATAAGAAGAGAGGAGCCTGAAGATGAAATGGATCTGCAAGTATCTATGAATCTATGAATATATAACTATTATCAAGAGATTGTGCATCTAGGAGTTTATTTTTTGTAGGTCAATTATCATTAGCAATCCAACAATCTAGTGATCATATCAGAGAGTCAATTTGCCATTGCCTCTCCACCAAGCATATATGTTCCATTACTCTATCAAAATCAATCTATATTACACCAATAGATCAAATACCTTTACTATCCACCCAATAAACTTTTGGTAAGACAAGTACTTGTTTTTGAGCATTCATTTACTTTATTTCCATTTCACAATCAACCTAGACCTTACCCATCTCTTAGAATCTATATTTTGGATCTCGTTAATCATTATTTTATCAACCTAGATATTTACATAGTAATCATTGATGGTTGACTCAACCACTAATGGTTTGCCCAATCATCGATGGTCACCTTGACTATCGACAGTCACCTTAACTACTGACAGTCATCCCAACTGCTAGCGGTAACTGTGGCACCAAAAACCAACAAGCTAATTTCATCCACCTACACCCAACGAAACTAAATTCTCTATGTTATTTCTTGTCCACAGACCCCATTTTGATTTTATAAGTCATACTCCAACCCTCTACCACTAGTATTAATTAGTTTATTTCTAATTTAATCATTTCTAGCATATTTCTTAGCAAGCACTTTTGTATTCAATTTTAGTACATTTTGATTATTGATGCAAGTACCTTTATTTTTTGTATGGATTGACAGCCCATAAGGAAGCTCTCACTTATAGGATCTAGCTATCGCTAGGCAATCCACCCAACTATTTGTCTAACAAACGAGTTTGTTATAGTGAATTCTTATTTGTAGGTCATCCTCCCAAGCCAAAGAGGAGATCTTCACAATCTTTTGATTGAACATGTGCATTATCAATCAAGTTTTTCAACCATACCTATACTTAGTTTCTTCTTTTACTCTTTCTTAATAATAAGCAATAAATTCATTGAAACACATATATAATGTTGTCCCTAATAAAAAATAACATCTTTGAGTCATTAATTTGAATGTATTAAGTTAATGTTATCATCAAAAGTTGCACCCTTGAGGAGGTTGTTCAAGACTCCTCACTTAAGAGATAGCATGGGAACAATCCTAGGTTATGGTGACCTAAAAAATGGATTGAACCTCTAGATAGGGATATCTCTCTTGATGCATCACTTAATAATAATAAACCAGCCCTATTGATTGCAAGGGAAGGGGATACAAAAAGCTAGATGCAAATAAAAATAGGGAGGTGATGCACCAAATTTTTTACCACTACCACACATCTGCAAATATACAATGAACATAAAACTGATCTATTCATACACTACTCATAATCTCATCTTACATCAGTATTTCAATATGAAGGTGGTAGATGATGATTAGGCAAGGTGGGATGATTTAAAAGAGGTTTAAAAAGCACTAATGTAATATTTCCTAACTTAACCTTCACGAGACTAATTAAATAATTCATATGACCTATAAGAGTAAGTTTAAACTACATATAGATGAGAGAATGAGACAACATGTCAAGGATAACTAAATCAACACTAGACAAGATCAATCATTTACACCTAAAAACTAAAATACAGTCATAAGAGGAGGTAAAAACATCTTTTCTATTTCTTCAATGGCTTACAAAAGGAATAGGGATTCACCATACTCAAGTGGAGGATGCATTACAATGCCAAAATCAAGCATATATATAAAGGAGAAGGAGAGAGAAGAGAAACGTTGGAGAAGCATATGACAAGTGTCTCTTCATGAAAGAGTGCGTCACAATCAAGAAAGTCTTTAAGTAGGCACTTATGAAGTCTCTTATCAACATGTGTGTACTTGATCCAATCCTTTTCTTCATCAATGGTGGCATAAAGTGGCTCATGACCTTCTTGGATGAATCATCAACCTCATTCATGAAACTGTCCATTCTTGTTTAGGAGTTACAAGTCTATGTCTTGACATGTGTCACTCTTGATCATGCTTCTTGGTATCTTTCCAAGCCCTCCTAGGCCAATTAAATGTATCTATCATCTTGGTGAGGCTAAGTATCAAGACTCAATCTTATTCAAATTGATAGGGACCTACATTTCATTGAAAGGCTTGTTTGATTCAAATGAAGACCACAATGGTAGGTTTATCTTTCATCTTAGGCTTAATCATTTGCTTGAGGATTGTTATCACAGCTTGAACACCTCTCAACCAACCTGTAGGGAATCATTCCACTCCTATTCAAGCTCAAAACCATTTCCAAGACTGAGACAAAGGTGCATTAGGTTTGTTAGGATCTCTTGATGGCATATTTGCTTACCAGTAGTTATCTTGAAACTTATAAATGATGTTGCAGTCATGTTATACCTTATTACTAGTATTTATAAGCATCTTACATTATCTCCTTTAGGTCATGTATGATTTAAATTTACTCAATTAGGTCTCACTCAGTTAAATTTATTGAAAAGCCACCTGAGCTTGCATTTTTAGGCTTGCAACAATGATTTTCTAGGCCAATTTTTATACCATCTCAACCCACATGTGCCAGAAATTTCCTCTATCAGATGCCTATGATAGGCATGGAAGTCATCCAAGTGGTTTACAATCCATTTCAATCCATTCTATGTGTTTTGAGAGCTAATCTTCTTCATCGGGTCATGTTCAGGGTTTAACAAGGGTTTTAGGTGGTCAACATTATTAAGGATTATTCATAAATAACAGATCTCTAAAATTTCAACCAATGCCACAAATTTTGAGTAGGGGAATCATAATAACTATTCCAATATCCATGTTTTACCGTGCATCTTCTCCTCTAAGTTCCAATGTGAAGAAACTAGGTTCTTAGGTAGAATAGGCATGCCTATGCACTCAATAGAAGTCATTTGACAAAATTAGGTGTGAAAATTTTTTATTTTGGATCTAATCACATCCTTGGGGTCTGTGAAACCTCACATGAGGTGTCAAGTGGTTTTATTCACCACTTCACCTCTCCAACTCACTACAACTTGTGTTAGCCCATGGTTACGGTTTAAGGGCGATTTAGTGTAAATGACCCTAAGAGCTTGCATTTTTAATTTTCTCCTCATTTAAATTATATTTACATTCATGAGGTCTAAAAATAAATACGTATTCACATCCTTTACCTATTCAACTATTCAAATTCATCCAAAACAAGCAAACTTTGATCACTTTTTGCATACAGGCCTGTAAGTAATGTTTTAGGCCTCTTGACCCTAGTTTTTGGCAAGCTACCTCGCTTGGATAATTTGACCTTTATGACACATGTTTCCTTTCCCTCAAGACTTATCTAATTATCACAATTATATATTTTCACCCCTTTTATCTCTCCACTTGACATCAAAAGTATACATTTCCTCAAATTTGCCCATGACAGGCTTGTATGTGATCTATTGAGTGTTGGGCCTTGAAGTTGGGGTTTCTTTAGTTGGTAATGATCCTCTTTTTTATCCTAACAAATGTAGACACATTATTCATCTTCCTTATACATTTTAAACCCCTTATACATCCATTTAACACCACATAATTAGTATTATCCCATTTAGGCCTATGACATACTTGTAGATGGTTATTTGGCTTAAGCTCTTTCTCATTGTGGTTCTACCTTCTTAGAGCCTATTTGACCCATGGTAACCTTTTAGAAAATTTATTCAACTATTTCAATATATTTTCATGTCTTCAATGGATTCAAATTACCTTGGGCATTCACTTGAAACCCTCATATTCCTCTTTTCAGGTTCACATAGTCCACTTAAGTTTACAAAATCCATTTGAAATCTAAGTGAGTTGAAGCTTGAGCCTTCATAGATTATTTAAAGTGCTTAGCTAACTATTATATAGGCTTGATAAGGTTAATTTGAATTCTACCATAGTGATATGAACATTGATCTTTTGTATAAGTACAAACTATGCTTGTTGCATGCACTGTATACACCTAAACATCATCTATTCACTTTGGATCCAAGAAGGTTGAGTCTCAAGGCTTTTAGAGATTTTTTAAAAGAAAAGATATATATACTTCTCACACACTCATTTTATCTCCAATGTTGACCTATAGGGTAGCAGCCCTGCAAATTCACAAACTCTCTTTGGACTTGACTTGAAGAAGGACACTAGGATCTCTAACTCCCATAGCTTGCCACTTGGAATACCACCTTAACATGATATTCAATGCTTATCCAAATATGTTACTTTTATTCAAAGATATAGACAATGTAAACACATTAACATTTGATTAAGGTTATCTCCATCATGACTTAGTTCTAACAATTCAACTATACATGTATAGTTATCTACTTTCCTTGAATTCCATCCATTCAATGATACTTGCATAGGTTTGAAGAATCTTTTAAGGTTGGATCGACTATTAACATTTTGTTTTTGGTTTTATGATAGTACTTACTTGGAACCCGTTGGAAAATTGTTTGATGGACTGATAATAACATCATACTAAGTTTCCCTTACGGTGGCCTAAACCCACTACAAAACATCCAATACTTATTGCCACTGCCATTATTTTATTAAACCTTTGTCAACACTATTAGTTTGGAGTTGTGATGTACAATTGTTATATTTAGACCTACTTTTAGAAATAAAATCATAACGAACTTACATGGTCAAGTATTATGGGAACACGTCACGTAACTCTGATAATAACGTCAACTTCTAGCTTGCAATCGTTGGAATGTAGGGTCCTTCGTTAGAGTGGTATTTCTGTATGAGGATTTTTTTTTTTTTTTTTTTCTTTAAAGGCATTTTTAAATTTATAATCTATTGACAATCAATGTAATGGTTTCTTGTGGCCTCTCTTTGCAAACAAATAAATACCAACCTAACTCAAAAGCAAACACTATGGTTTATGGTTACGATTAATGTAGTTGCTTGCCTTGATCATTCCTATATTTGAGCTGCTGTATGTGGCAGCGGTAGTGGAGGCTATGTTAGAAATATAATATTTAATGTCATTTATTTTTTTGTCGTTTTCTAATTATTTTGGGATTTAGAAACATTTTCTATCCACTTACTTTATTTATTGAATTAAATTTTGTTCGTGAATTTTCATTTTGTAATTTTTTTGGGATATAAAAATATCTTCTACCAATGTACTTCATTTACTAATTTAAATATTATTATTGGGAATCTAAAAACATCTTTTATTAATGTATTTCATTTATTGAATGAAATGTTGTTTGTGAATTCTCACTTTGTAATATTTTTGGCATTTAAAAAATTCTCTACTAATGTACTTCATCCCCTGAATTAAATGTTGTTTATGAATTATCACTTTGTAATATTTTTGGGATCTAAAAGTATTCTTTGCCAATATACTTCATCTACTAAATTAAATGTCATGGGTAAATTATCACATTGTGATCTAAAAACATCTTCTGCTAATGTACTTCATCCACTGAATTAAATATTGTTGGTGAATTGTCACTTTGTAATCTTTTTGAGATTTAAAAACATCCTCTACCAATGTACTTCATATACTAAATTAAATATTGTTTGTGAATTATCACTTTGTAATTTTTTTGGGATCTACAAACATCTTCTACCAATGTACTTCATTTACCGAATTAAATGTTGTTGGTGAATTGTCACTTTATAATTTTTATTGGGATTTAAAAACACATTCTATCAATATACTTCATCTACTTAATTAAATGTTGTTTGTGAATTGTCACTTTGTAATCTTTTTGGGATATAAAAACATCTTCTACCAATGTACTTCATTTACTAAATTAAATGTTTTTTATGAAGAGGACAACAAAGTGTAGACTTTTGAATTTTGAATTGATAACTATTAGTGTACGAGCGAGAATGTAGAATGTAGTATAATATAGGAGAAAAGAATATTCAAAGAAGAAAAAGGAGAGAAAAGATAAAATCACTTTGATAGATGGGTCCCATGTTGGAGGCTACTACGTCTATAATTTTTGGTAGAGCAGTCCCATGCATTATCACAAATTTATCATGTTGGGGATTATTGTGTCATAATTCTAAGCAAAGCAGTCCCATGCATCATCACAAGTTTAAAAAGTACTTACAAAATATCTGAACCTTAAAATAAGGAGCAACTAATATTTACAAAGAAGCTTTTGAGTGGTGGGAAGAATTAGGGGGCCAAAGATTTGCATGGCTACTCCTATTTTTTACTTGTCAACTATATGTTTGTATCCGATCAAATTTATTATTATTTTTTCAAACATTTTTTTGAAAGTAAAATGCTGCTAATTTTGCTCACCAGTTTGTATTGCACAAAATTTAAAGAAGCATGTGAAGCTAGCATGGAAAAAGACTCCTATAATTTCTCAATAATACCCCCTTAAAAATAATTAGCTATCACCCAACATGGGACCCCTAACTGAATGTGAATAATATTTTTTCAAGAGAAAAGTAATAGTTAGAATTAAATGACAAAAATAAGAGCAAAAACTACATGAGAAAAAAATAAGAACATCAGAGGAGAATAGAAGAAATATAGAATAACACAAAGTAGAATAGAAGATCAAAATAGTGACCAATAACAACATTGAATGATTATAATCATTTTATTTTGCATTGTAATAACAACTTTTTATTAATCGATATATTAGAATTATGACTACTAAAGAAATCTCTATTTGTCTTGTGTGGTTTATTGTATATTTTAATTGTTTGTGTTTAGTATTAGATATGTTTATTTCCAACAAATTGGTATCAGAGCGAGCTTGTCTATTAATAGTAGTAACTTATGGCAATAACTATAGATGTTCGATAGCAAAAATTATGATGTTTGATCAATCAAGATAAAGACTATATTTTTTTAATCATGAACTATGAGAACATTTTGAAAACCAAGATGCATTCAATGCACTCACACAAACACAGAGGAACATGTTGAAGGAAAATAAAAAGAAATATGCCAATGCATTGAACTACATTAAAATGACATTGAGTGACTCAATATTTCCAGCGATATCATTAGCTACTCATTTCAAGTAGGCATTATCTCACACTCTTCTTAATCATCATCTTGCACTTTGTAATCACCTTGCATATCTTCTTGTCATACTTACAAATATGTGGGGAAATTTTTGGATGGAATTTTTAGAAAAATGATACTCCTATATGTGGTAGACTCTTAACATGTGTATGTGGCAGAGACACGTATGTGTCACTAACCATAGCCCCACCCCTTAGTACCTACCACTCCCAATAGTTTTCAAAAATACCCCTAATCCCTACACAAATTTTCATATATTAGTGGTGATTTCAATAGATTATAAAACCCCCAATATGCATCCATGTTGTATTAGATTGCTACTTTTTCGAACCCCAGATGTACCTAAAATAGAAATGGTGTAAATTTCAAATGAGAAGATTAGATTTTGGGTTGTCTAAAAACATGGGTCCCCAACCTTTACGAGCTGCATTTTTCTTTAGTCCACTAAGATTAGAGATTTACTATGCAAATTTGATAAGTAATATTATTTTACTATTCATTACTACAAATGGAATCTTAACCTATTTGTAGGAGATGTTCTACTAATATCTTTCACCCCCCACCTATGTAATTTAGTTAAGCAAAACCAAGCACTGTTGACCTATGAAGAATAAGAAAATATGGCTAAGTTCATGATTAGGATAAAATTTTATAGACTTGGGAATAGGCTTTTTTAAGGGCCCTAGGGAAAATTGCTATGTAAAATTTTGGTGAATATTGAAAAGTACTTTTCAAATTCTTGCCGAACTAAAGGGAAACAAGTTTCATTGAAAAGGTGAATCTTATGCGTCACTTGACCACAACATTTAGGTACCTCTGTTTAAACCCTTTGGATAGTGTCTAGACATTGTGGACAACATCCAGACCTTGTGGATGACATCTAAACACTATGGATGGTGTCCATAAACTTTAGACATTGTCCATAGCCTATGGACGATGTCTACAAACTTGGGATGATGTCAAGAGGCTCTCGTCAATGACCAAAGCTTGTGGATAGTATCCACAGACTCTAGACGTTGTCCAAAGCCTCTACACATCGTCCACAAGCTCTGGACATTGGACTACATGCTCTAGACACTCATTTGAAAAATAGAAAAAAAAATCATCATAGATGTATTTTATCCTAAAAATTACTATATATTTGGATTCCTCTTAAAAAATTAGATAGTTTCAAAAAAAATCACCTTAATCATCCACAAACTATGAACATTGTCCAGAGTCTCTGAACACCGTCCACCGGCTCTGAATGTCGTCCATAACTTCAAACAGGTATAACTTGTGCATACAGAGTTAGATCGAAGATTTTTTTTTAAATTGTCTAATTTTTTTTAGAGGAATCTATATATGCAATATTTTTTAGGATAAAATATATCTATGATGACCTTTTTTCCATATGGAAGGGGGGGAGGGGCGCTATCTATCTATATGCCCCCACCAACCCTATCTCTCTAGGGGGGTAAAGGGCCTATATATTTATTTGGGTAGATCAATTTACTGGGATGGGAATGGAGTATATGATTTATCCATTAGATGCCATATATAGATATTTGGGGAGGGGGGAACCTATCCATTGGGCTTGAGGGGGGAACAACATAGATCTATAGGGGTGATATCCTAATCTCTAGTCCCTGAGTATCTGCCTTGAACTCGCCCCCTCTCTTTAATATATTATAGAGGGGCGGGCAGGACATTGATGCCTATAAAGGTATATAGTTTTGCCACAAGATGATTAGATATCTAAATGACTCAATATAAAATAGAGTTGATTAGCACACAACACCTTATATATGGGATGGCAATCACTCAATTGACTAATCACAAAATCTAATCACTAATATCTAACTTTATATATACTATGATATTAATTAATTAAATAAAGATATTTCATTTTGTTAAAATTAACAACCTCCTCCCTCCAGAAAAAAATAAATATATTGTTAAATAGTTTGTCTCACTTAAAAATGGAGGCAAATAGTTGAGAGCTTTCTTTTTTATTTAAAATTATCCACCCTATGAAGACCATGTTGGCGCTGTTGAATTCTAATTGCTATTTAGTAGACCCAATTCCAAACCTGAATGTAAAAAATATATGATAACAACATCATCTTTAATGACACAGAGCTCTAAATAATTTAGGAGATGTCGTTAGCTCTAAATAATTTAGGAGATGTATGTAACGACATTGGATATATAATATATATATTTAAATATTCTTCAATTCTCGAGTACATCAGATATATGTAACGACAGTGGGTACACAATATATCTTTAAATATTCTATTATAATAGAGCTGTTTTTTTTCTATATAACCACCTGTCTATTAAAAATCCAACTGAAGGAAACATTGTGCTTGTCCATTGTTCTTGCTTTTTCTTCCAGCCTTCTAATTCTAGGTGCCAACTTACATAAAAAATCCTGAGCACTATGTCCCTCGCTTGAAAGGCCTTCTATTTTCTCCAAGTTCCACCTTTTCACAAAGAATTCCAAAATGTCTGCGTAGTCCCTGGCTGTATAGACCCCCAATTTCTGAGCCACAGCAGAAAAATGGTGAAACAGATTGACATCTTGGCCATAATACATCAAGTGAGCAGGCATGGAGATCTTTTTCCTCATCATGTCTCCAAAGGCCAGCATTGCACCATCAGGATCAATCTCAAACAACTTTTCTACTATCTTTGTGTATGCAGTCTCATGGCGCTTCTCATCCGCAGCAACGGTGCCACATATTTGAGCCAGGTTAAGATCACCATATTCTTTGGCCTGCCTTGCTGTATTGCCATGGGATATGAAGGTTGTCCTCTCTTGGAATGACGTGTATACAAATCCAAGATATGGGCTCTTTTCAGTGCATGGATCCTTCACAAACTCAAAGCATACAAGATTGTAGAAGTCCCAGCCATGAGTTATAAATGTGCAAACACTTTTAAAGGAAAAACCAGCAGACATGCAAGAGAAAGAAGTCTGTGCTGTGAAATTGTTGATGCAAAGTCGCCATTTAAAGCAAATAAAAATAAAAATAAAAGGAAATCGTGCCAATCAAAGGAAACGTGGTTTACAAAAATCCATGTCATGATAACAACAATGCAAATATTCAAGGAAAGAATAATCAGCCTTTTAGCTTTTTTTTCTGTAAGACAAAAAGACCCACCCAAAAAAAAAAAAAAAGCTAAAGTAGTCCCATTAAATTAAGCAAAAAAAAAGTAAATATCCAAATATAAGACGAAAGTTAGTCCCGCTAAATTAATGTTATGAGTAGGATTTTGGAAACCTACCATTCCTGATCCAATTAAATACTGAATAGTCCTTTCAATCTGTTTCATGTCTACCCTCCCAGTCAAATAGAGATACTTGTTTAATACATCCCCATGTCTGTTCTCTTCTGCAGTCCACATTCTTGTCCACAGAGCCCAAGAGGTGGGGCTTGCACCAGACTCATCACGGACACCATCAAAAGTATTGAGCATAGTCTGATAAGTAGGCAAAGCTTCTTCTGTAATCATATCCCCAACAAGGCACACAAGGTAATCATCTGGCAACCCACTTGCTCTTTTTCTCAGTTCTATCACTTCATCCTCAAAGCTCTCAGAGGAAGCAACAGGCAATAAATCACAAGGTTGCCAGCATGTTTCCACAGGTTTCAAGTAGGGCAAAATGTTATCATTTGCCCACCCATCGAGAGATTTGAATATATCTATCTTCTCAGGTGGCATAGAATGTGTAACCTGCCTGCGGTTGCTGTCACATCCATATTTCAATTTTGCAGCTTCTCTGCAATAACGACACAAATCGTAATTACATGCAACTATGACCGAAGCCCAAATAAATAGAAGTAAACTGCTTATGAAAGATGGGGCATTATGACCGAATCCAAATAAATACTCAAAACAATGATCACAAAAACAAGAACAAGATTAACATCATCATATCATCATTGTTACGGAAGAAATGTATGCATATCAGCATTGTTTCGAGGCTCAGAAAACACTGTTTTATGTTTTGTGACAGTACTTACTTGGAGCCCGTGGGGAGTGTAGTTGTAGTAGCCATTAACAGTCTGCCGGCCAGGTAATTACATAATACTAAGTTGCTCCTGTGATGGCTTAAACCCACTACAAAACATCCAGCACTTGTTGCCACTGCCATCGTTTTATTAAACCTTTGTCAACACTCTCAATTTGGAGTTATATTTATACCTGGTATGTGGTAATCTACATGGAAAACACACGTCGTAAGTATTATGAGAAGACGTGGGTGGCTTACAATCGTAGGAATTTGGGGTCCCTAGAGTGGATATTTCTGTATGTGGATTTTTTTTAATGGAATTTTTTATTTACAAGCTATCGACAATCAACATAATGGTGGCTTGTGGCCTCTCTTTCCAAACAACTAAATACAAACCAACTCAAAATGTGGGTTTTCACTCAAAAGTAAGCAATATGATTTCTGGTTACGATTAATGCGGTTGGTTGCCTTCATCCCTTAAATTAAATATTGTTTGTAAATTCTCATTTTGTAATATTTTTGGGATTTAAATATTGTTTGTAAATTTTCATTTTATAAAAATATATTTTGCTGATATATTTCATTTACTGAATTAAATCTTGTTTAGTGAATTATTATTTTATAATCTTTTTAGGATTTAAATTATAATTTTTTGGGGATTTAAAAATATCGTTTACAAATATATTTTATTTATTGAATTAAATATTATTTGTAAATTCTAATTTTATAATTTTTTTAGGATTTAAAAACAACTTCTACCAATATACTTTATCTATTAAATTAAATGTTCTTTTCGAAGTTTCACTTGGTAATTTTTTTGGATATAAAAACATCTATCAATGTACTTCATCTACTACATTAAATATTATTTTTTGGGTTCTAACGTATTTCATCTACTAAATTAAATACTATTTTTTAAGATTTAAAAATATCTTTTAATAATGTACTTCATCTACTATATTAAATGTTGTTTCTAAATTTTCACTTTGTAATCTTTTTCGGATTTAAATGTTGTTTGTAAATTTTCACTTTATAAAAATATCTTCTTCCAACGTACTTCATCTATTGAATTAAATGTTGTTTAGTGAATTGTCACTTTCTAATCTTTTGGGGATTTAAAAACATCTTCTACAAATGTACTTTATATATTGAATTAAATGTTATTTATGAATTCTAACCTTATAATCTTTTTGGGATTTAAAAACATCTTCTGCCAATGTCCTTTATCTACTCAATTAAATGGTATGTGTGAATTATAACTTGGGAATATTTTTGGATATAAAAACACTTCATCTATTGAATTAAATGTTGTTTGGTGAATTGTCACTTTCTAATTTTTTGGGGATTTAAAAACATCTTCTACAAATGTACTTTATATATCGAATTAAATGTTATTTATGAATTCTACCCTTATAATCTTTTTGGGATTTAAAAACATCTTCTGCCAATGTCCTTTATCTACTCAATTAAATGGTATGTGTGAATTATAACTTGGGAATATTTTTGGATATAAAAACACTTCATCTATTGAATTAAATGTTGTTTGGTGAATTGTCACTTTCTAATCTTTTGGGGATTTAAAAACATCTTCTACAAATGTAATTTATATATCGAATTAAATGTTATTTATGAATTCTAACCTTATAATCTTTTTGGGATTTAAAAACATCTTCTGTCAATGTCCTTTATCTACTCAATTAAATGGTATGTGTGAATTATAACTTGGGAATAATTTTGGATATAAAAACACTTCATCTATTGAATTAAATGTTGTTTGGTGAATTGTCACTTTCTAATCTTTTGGGGATTTAAAAACATCTTCTACAAATGTACTTTATATATCGAATTAAATGTTATTTATGAATTCTACCCTTATAATCTTTTTGGGATTTAAAAACATCTTCTGCCAATGTCCTTTATCTACTCAATTAAATGGTATGTGTGAATTATAACTTGGGAATATTTTTGGATATAAAAACACTTCATCTATTGAATTAAATGTTGTTTGGTGAATTGTCACTTTCTAATCTTTTGGGGATTTAAAAACATCTTCTACAAATGTACTTTATATATCGAATTAAATGTTATTTATGAATTCTAACCTTATAATCTTTTTGGGATTTAAAAACATCTTCTGCCAATGTCTTTTATCTACTCAATTAAATGGTATGTGTGAATTATGTTGGGATGAATAACCAGAAGCACACAATTGATTACTAAGCAACTTAATATGCGGAAATAACCAGAATACACAAGTAACTAGAATTCAAAAATAACACATGATATGAGAGACAATACACAACTTGTATTAAAACTCTTAAAAAAAAGAATACAATAAAGAATATGCCACTTCTTCTCCACCACCTCTTCAGAGGCTTCCCACACCTCAAGTTAATAGTAATTCTCTCCTCAAAGCTCTCTCTCTTAAGTCCCAACACCCAACTCAAACACTGAGTTGGTGTTCACCTTATACCCATGCTCCATGCACACCACAAGTGCTCCACGCACTCCACATACTCCAAGTAGACCCCACCTGATTCTGCTCCCTGTTGTGTTGCTATCCTATCTAATCTTGCACACTTGCAAATCAACCTGGTTTTGCACACCTGTGAACCTTGACCTTGCACACACATACATCTGCATATCAATGATCTTACTTACCCATGCAGATCTCCTATAAAGGTCATGCTCACCTGATGACCAAGATCATACATACATGAAGAATCCTGTTGACTCTCCAAAACCAGCACCCACCTTGGTACTGTGGCACTAGGAGGAACACACCATTGCTCACCTCACACACAGAAGGAGCTTATAATATTGCTCTCTTACTCTCTAGTACTAATTTACAATACAACCATGAGTCTATTATATAGATCTCATCCAAACAATAATTAGACACCTAATTATAATAATTAGATCCGCAGCTCTCAGTCTAAAATTAGCTCTCATCATGCAAACACTTGGTTCATCAACTAACTGCCCGTAATATACTCGCAGTTGAACCACACAGGCGACCGACGTCGGTCCCTGTCTACCTGGGGATCACCGACGCCTGCCGACTTCTGACCGACGTCGGTTGCTTCTTGTCTCCTACCTGCCATCATCGATTGGCCTGACCGACGCCGGTGTCTGTGACACTCCGCAACTCTTCAGCAACCTCCTCCATGTCTGCATCAGTGAAGCTTTTAGCTCCACAATCTAACAATCTCCCACTTGGAGATAAACAACTCCACTGTACCTGTACCTGTACCCCATCTAATCTATTTCATAGTTTGTATCCCTCTTCAAGCTCAATCCTGAAGACAACCCACCACACAACCTGTGATGCC
This sequence comes from Torreya grandis, assembly GCA_037957365.1. Taxonomy (NCBI): domain Eukaryota; kingdom Viridiplantae; phylum Streptophyta; class Pinopsida; order Cupressales; family Taxaceae; genus Torreya; species Torreya grandis. The sequence continues at coordinate 2,910,685 of JARHVA010001018.1, forward strand.
GCACCTGTCATTCAAGTAACCTACCATATCCGAACCTACACATCCATGTAGTGAAGAACTTGACCCTACATAGCAAGAACCCCTGTTGCTAGTCCCACTGAACTGCCCTCCAGTACTCTTTCCCTGAATTGGCTCCATACTTTCTGACAACACCCAACGCTTAGGTAAACTCAGGTCTATGCTAGACCTCATGTGATTTTAGACACTTAACTATCCAGCCCTTAGTGTGCTCCGATTCTGCATCTTGCGTAATGAACCTCGCCAACACCTGATTCACATCATCTCCCACTGGAGACAAAATCAACCTGTGATCTCCCATGTCCCCCATGCCAAAGAATTTTGCTGCTCCAAATTCTTCATAGCAAACCACTAAACTAATCTTACCCTTAGCTCAACAAAACCCTGTATGTACAAACCTGCTAGCAAACATACCATCCACATACAGCAACAAAATGATGTCATGACTCATCATCCACCTGGTAAGGCAAACCACAGTAGTTACCTGACATTGACTGAAGCTATGCATCATCCTTCACCTGTCAAAACCTGTACCACTATCCTGCAGCTCCTCAAGACCGTATGCCTTGGTCTTCCATCTCACGTGTCCGTTCTCTCTATTCTTCAACTAAGGTATCCATTCGTCTCTATGCTTTCTTCCCGCTGGCAACCCTACCAAATCTCTGCTTGGTTCTGCACACTCTCCATGCCATGCTCCCAATGTTTCCTGGATCATTCCTGCTCTACAGTAAGCAACAAGTATAAAGAAGAGGAACAACAAATTTGAGGCTTACTTACGTCTTCAGTCCTCCGTATGGGTGTTTGAGACTCCTTGATAGCTTGCTGTCCACCCAAAATTCATTACAGTAACCGACCTCGATCACCACACAGTCTGCATCCAACCGACATTGATTTCTATGCCTGTCTTGACTACCAACTCTGCCGACGTCGGTGTCTACCTGCTGTCGACGTCGGTCCTCGTGACTGACGTCGGTCTTACCTACTGCCGACGTCAGTTTTTCTATCGATGCTGGTACCTGTGTTTCTTGTGAGTGATGACTTTTTACCCGCGAGCTCCTTTGAATCAATCCCCATGTCCAAACTGCCCTACTCAGAAGTATTCAGCCCCATCCACTGGTCTCTATCTACCATCTCCTCCAAGAACACCAAGGCTTTCGAGTTCTTAAGCCTGTCAAATATATCTGTCTTCCGCTTAAGAACATGCATCTCCTTTCTGCTCATGTGACCAAGCCTACGAAGCCACGTCTCCGCAACAAAAGAAGAATCAGTAATATAAACAAGTAGATAAAGAGTACCTATTTTCTTACCACCAGCTAATTCAAGTGCATCCGCTGTGAGAGCTCTCATGCATCTCTCATCACCCAACCTTTTTGAAGAAATTAGCCATATCTCCAAACCTGGGACCTGCATGACCTCCTTCAACACCCATGTGTTGGCCGCCTATGATTTCAGCTTCACTTCCCCTTTGTCAATTCTTTGGCAAGGCTCACCAGCTCCTCTCCCTGGGGCTGCATGGAAAGAGGCAACATAATCTATTATCCAAGATTTAAATTTATCCAAGAAACCTCCCAAAGCATCTTGTGCAACACCTGCAACATCTGCATCTTTAGTTCCTTCATGCTGATCTGCTACCAACCAACAATATTCTTTTACCTGCTCTTTCTTTCCATATGACCATTGGTGACCATCTGTGCTTTTCAACTCCTCCATTCTTAGCTTACTTTGATCTGCCATTGCTCTACTCCCACTCGATCAGAAACCCCTGAGAGTGACCTGTAACCAAACACAAAACCTGCTCCCTGCAACCTTAGCTCTGATACCACGTGTTGGGATAAATAACCGGAAGCACACAATTGATTACTAAGCAACTTAATATGCGAAAATAACTAGAATACACAAGTAACTAGAATTCAAAAATAACACATGATATGAGAGACAATACACAACTTGTATTAAAACTCTTACAGAAAAGAATACAATAAAGAAGATGCCACTTCTTCTCCACCACCTCTTCAGAGGCTTTCCACACCTCAAGTGAACAGTAATTCTCTCCTCAAAGCTCTCTCTCTTAGGTCCCAACACCCAACTCAAATACTGAGTTAGTGTTCACCTTATACCCGTGCTCCACGCACACCACAAGTGCTCCACGCACTCCAAAAGTACTCCATGTACTCCAAGTAGACCCCACCTGATTCTGATCCCTATTGTGTTGATGTCCTATCTGATCTTGCACACCTGCAAATCAACCTAGTTCTGCACACCTATGAACCTTGACCTTGCACACACATACATCTGCATATCAATGATCTTACTTACCCATGCAGATCTCCTATAAAGGCCATGCTCACCTAATGACCAAGATCATACATACATAAAGAATCCTGCTGACTCTCCAAAACCAACACCCACCTTGGTACTGTGGCACTAGGAGGAACACACCATTGCTCACCTCACACACAGAAAGAGCTTATAATATTGCTCTCTTACTCTCTATCACTAATTTACAATACAACCATGAGTCTATTATATAGGTCTCATCCAAACAATAATTAGACACCTAATTACAATAATTAGATCCACAGCTCTCAGTCTAAAATTAGCTCTCATCATGTAAACACTTGGTTCATCAACTAACTGCCCGTAATATACTCGCAGTCGAACCACACAGGCGACCGACATCGGTCCTTGTCTACCTGGGGATCACCGACGCCGGCTGACTTCTAACCGACGTCAGTTGCTTCCTGTCTCCTACCTGCCGTCATCGGTTGGCCTGACCGACGCCGGTGTCTGTGACACTCCGCAACTCTTCAGCAACCTCCTCCATGTCTGCATCAGTGAAGCTTTTAGCTCCACAACCTAACAAATTATAACTTGGGAATATTTTTGGATATAAAAACATCTACCAACGTACTTCATCTACTAAATTAAATATTATTTTTTGGGATTTAAAAACATCAACCAACATACTTCATCTACTAAATTAAATATTGATTTTTGGGATCTAAAAACATATTTTACTAATTTATTTCATCAATTGAATTAAATGTTGTTTGTAAATTCTCAGTTTGTAATCTTTATGGGATTTAAATATAGTTTATAAATTCTCACTTTATAAAAATATATATTGCCAATGTACTTCATCTACTAAATTAAATGTTGTTAGTGAATTGTCACTTTGTAATCTTTTTTGGATTTAAAAACATCTTCTACCAACATACTTCATCTACTAAATTAAATATTGTTTGTGAATCGTCACTTTGTAATCTTTTTGGGATCTAAAAACATCTTCTACCAACGTACTTCATCTACTCAATTAAATATTGTTTGTGAAGAGGACAACAAAGTGCATAATTTTAAATTTTAAATTAATAACTGTTAGTGTATGAGCGAAAATATATAACATAATACAATAGAGGAGAAAAGAATATTCAAAGCAGAACAAGGAGATAAAAGATAGAATCACTTTGATATAGGGGTCCCATGTTGGGGCCTATTGTGTCTATAATTTTGGTCAGATTAGTTCCATGCATTATCATAAATTTACCATGTTTGGAGCTATTGCATCTATAATTCTGGGTAGAGTAGTCCCATGTATCATCATAAGTTAAAAAACTATTTACAAAATATTTGTAAAAAAAAATAAGGAGCAACTAATTTTTAGGAAGAAGCTTTTAAAAGGTGAGAATAAGTAGAGGGATAAAGATTTGAATGTTTTCTCTTATTTTTTTATTTTTTGTGTGTATATGTGTATCCAACCAAGTTTATTATTATTATTTCAAAAAAAAAAAAAAAAAAAAGTAGAATGCTACTAATTTTTCTCACCAATTTGTATTGCATAAATTTTTTAAAAATATGGGATGCTAGTAGGGAAAAAGACTCCTATAATTTCTCAATAATACCTCTCTAAAAATAATTAGCTATCCCCTACCATGGGACCCCTAATTAAAATTGAAGCATATTTTTGAAAGAGCAGAGCAATAGTTAAAATTAAATGACAAAAATAAGAGCAACAACTACATCAAAATAAAATAAGAGCATTAAAGGAGAATTGAAGGAATATATAACAACACAAAATAGAATAGAAGATCAAAATAGTGACCAATAACAACACTGAATGATTTTAATCATTTTATTTTACATTGTAATAACTATTTTTTTAAATCAGTATTAGAATTATGACTATTAAAGAAATATCTATTTATCTTGTGTGGTTTATTCCATATTGCAATTGTTTGTGTTTGGTATTAGACATATTTATTTCCAACAAATTGGTATCTGAGCCAACTTGGTTGTTAACAATAGCAACTCATGGAAACAAATGCCCATGTTTGATTGAAAAAATTGCGATGTTTGATCAATCAAGATGAAGACTATATTTTGCTCTTATGAGCTATGAGAACTTGTTGAAAACTAGACTGCATTCAATGCACTCACACAAGCATAAAGGAACCCATTGAAGGAAAATAGAAAAAAGTATGCCAACACATTGAACTACATTCAAATGGCATTAAGTGACTCAATCTTCCTAGGGATAACATCAACTACTCATTTCAATCAAGCATCATCTTACACTCTTCCTAATTATCATCATGCACTTTTTAATTTTCTTTCTTATTATCATAATTAAAAATATTTAGGAAAATTTTATGAGGGGAATTTTTTTAAAATGATACTCTTATATGTGGTAGATTTCTAATATATGTATGTGAAAGACACGTACATGTCACTAGCCATGGCCCTCACCCCTCAGTACCTACCCCTCCCAATAGTATTAAAAAAACACCTAAGTCCTACATAAATTTTGGTATATCAATGGTGATTGCAATAGATTATTAATCCCCCGATATTCACACATAGGGTATTATATCACTAGCTTTGTGAACCCCCATGTACCTAAAGAGAAATGGTGTAAATTTTAAATGGGAAGATTAGCTTTTGGTTTATCTCAAAACATGGGTCCCCAATCTTAATGAGCTACATTTTTCTTCAATGTACTTGAGATTAGAGATTTACTATGTGAATTTGATGGGTAAGATTATTTTATTATTCATGGCTACAAGTGAAATCTTAACCTATTTTTAGGAGACGTTCTATTAATATCATTTAGTTTCCAACGTTAAGTGAAACCAAGAACTGTTGACCTATCAAGAATAAGAAAATATGGATAAGTTCATGATTAGGACAAAGTTTGAGAGACATGGGAAAGTAATTATTCACTTTATGTATTTTGCACTTAAAATTAAAAAGTTCCAATTTGTAGTTCTTTTCCATTATGTGGATTTTTATATTCAAATTAGTAAATAAAACTTTATAGGGTGTGTAGGTAAATGGAGGGAGATTAGCCCTATTCTAAAAAGAAAGGAACCATTTTCAATGTATAATTTCAGATTTGCAGTCATGAGAGACACATTATATGCAAATGGTATGAGGAAGCATAGTATTCATTGGATTGGCTTGAGATTTCATTTATCACTGTTTTGGTACTTCGCCTTTCATTGCATAGGAGAAATTCAGTTAAATTTATCAATTGAAAACACAATATGAAATAATATTGAAGAAAATATGAACTACTTTGATGACATTGACGATGGTGAAATTACTACCATTGGCTTCAAGATCATATGTTATTTTTATATTTATCGCTATTCTTGAATATGTTAATGGTAGTATACATAGATGTGTAATCAAATAACTCGGGGGTAATATGAGGCCTAATAATAACACTCCTATTATACATTATGGCCTTAAACCCATTTTATTTTTCTATCTCATGAACCTATTTGTAGCCTTTAATCAATGTTTTTATCTATAATAACATAGAGCTTAAAAATTACATAAATTATTTGTTATGGTCTTAAACATTATGGTTTTCAAAATGAAAGTAGTATGATTTATGATTATTGCATTTTTTATACTAATGATTTATCAAGTATGTATGTTTCTACTTTCTTGGTTGCGTTACGTTGTATTTAGCCACTGTGCTACCCAATATGTAACCGATATTTTATGTTACATTGTCCATAGCCAATGCACTATGTTATCTTATAGCCACTATTGTAGGTACTCCTACGCATTGCCACAAACCATATATTTAGTAATGTTTTGGACCATGTGAGGATGTTTTTGTGCGGATTTATGAGTATGTTGTTGCATATAAAGGATGATGTTGTTGATAGTTAGCAGTTAGGTAGTTGACTGCAGGTTATTTTTGGTTTTCCCATAGTAGCCACTGGAGCAAATGTTCTAACAACCTCTCGAACCTCTTAGTGACAGTTTTCGATGAACTTCATCTATTTGTAATATTTTCGTTTCAAAACATAAATAAGATTATATCTGTTACTGCATACAATTATGTAATTATCAGTATTTTGCTCACATCTATTTAAGATGGAAATGTACACTTCATAAATAGTTCAAACTAGTTCAGTTCAAAATCAATCAATCAATCTAGAATAGAGGTGTTCAGTGTAATTATAATTGCTCCGTAACAATTCCTTTATTACTACGTATTCATTTAATTCGTAATAACAATTTCATTTTGCATTTATCATTTAATCTAAGTATGACATTCACACATCACTCCAACCAACAAGGGGATCGCTTGAGAGGAGTTATTGTTTAGGATTCCCATCCATTTTCGTAAGTAGTTTGCTTTAGTTGTTTAAGTCATTTCATTTTAGCATTTCAATTTTATTCAACTTTATGATTTGATTCCTCATTCATTTCCAACAAGAGTTATTTATTTTCTTGTATATTTTTAATGTTTCAGTGTAAATTGTGTGGGAAGCTTCCAATTTGTATTGGGCAGATGTTTTGTACTATGTGATTTATATTTCAGTTCATTTTTTCTTGCAAATGTTGTCCAGTTATTTATTAACTTAGATTTCATTAGATTTTTATTTAAATACATTTTTACATAAAATCAAATTTATTGTTAAGTACTAGTACAACAAGAAAATGAATCTACTATTGCATATCAGTGTTGATCCTAATAAAAATTAACATCTTCAAGTTAATAATTTGAATGTATTAAGTTACACCTTATCTACCTCGCGTTTTGGGTAGTTGTGTGTGAAGGTTTGTGTCTTTCCTATAAAGGAAGATGTGTCTACACATTAAGGTAATCTATCTAATGTTTAGGCTATTAGGCTCAAAGTGCATAAAGAGAAGGAACGTAACTCAACAGGTTACATTGTTAATTTGATTATGTTGTTATGTGTTGGTTTTTGTATACATGTTAAAAATAGTTTTCGGACTTTTTTTTGTTTAAGGTTTGTCTGGATTTTAATTTCCTTAACTATCTGTATGCATTTACGTATAAAAGGATGGAGGTGGGGTAGATTCTAGCACTTCGTGAGTGATGTGTTATGGGTTTTCCTTTTTACTATCACCTTCACATCAATAAAATTTTCCTCCTAAACCATCCTTCAACACTCGTTTTTATATTGCATGCTCATAACTGATGACATCCCTTAACACTTCTTTTTTTGGCCAACATGATTGATCGGGTTGGTGACATTTTGATTTATTTATATGCCATAGATTTGGGAAATTATGTTGGTTAAAACTAAGTTTTGACTCATAGAGATCCAAAAACATGTTTCTAATAGGCTTTCACTATCATTTCGCAATAAGCTGAGCCAGATGACCCCGGATAATTTTAAGCCACCTTTGAGCTGAAACTAGAGTGAAAAACGGAATAAAAAATCAAGGAGGCTTGAGCTTGAGAGAAAAAAAGGGGTAACAAAACTAAGCAGAGTTGATTGTTTTGCAAATGGGGTAACAAAACTGAGGTGAGTTAGATTGTGGAGAAGGCGAAACCCAATTAAACAGAAGTAAACTACTTATGAAAGATGGGGCATTATGACCCAATCCAAATAAATACTCAAAGCAATTATAAGCAGAGTTGATCATTTTTGAAGCTTTAGAAACACAATTTTGTGTCGTGACATAGTGCCTACTTGGAGGCCGTGGGGAGTGCAGTTGTAGCAGCCATTAACAGTCTGTCGGCCTGGTAATTACATAATACTTAGTTTCTCCTGCGGTGACTTAAACCCACTACGAAACATCCAGCACTTGTTGCCACTGCCATCATTTTATTAAACCTTTGTCAACACTCTTAATTTGGAGTTATGGTGTACAATTGTTGTTTTTATACCTGCTTTTGGCAGCCAAATCAAAATAAACACGCCCATGGTATGTGGTAATCTACATGGAAAATACACATAATAACGCAACATTGTTATTATCAGGGTTGAGTTGAAAATCAGGGCATATTGTTGCGGTTGAAAATGAGGGTTAAAAAAGTGGGTATATTATTGGACAATCAAAGTCCACTGCTCTTCTTTACTATAAATGCGATTAATTATATTTTTACTATATCGCATTTATATGGAGAAAAGGATCAACCCATGTGATTGGTTTCATGGAGAAAAAATCAATGAAATTTGTCTTCTAATTAAATTTTTATATTATGTAATCAAACTTTTTATCTTTTTATGAATTGTGTAATAATAGTTTTAATTGTTAATAAAATATTTTATAATTTTGAAGTATTTGAATATTTTCCCTAAATTTACATTTAGTTTATGGTTTTCAGACAATTTTATATACATTTTGATTTCAAAAATGATATAGAAAAAATATATAAAAATGAGTTACTTTTCTCAAATCAATAATAAATAAAACGAATATGTTTTTTGATTGGTTTGTCCTCACTTAAAATTGGAAGTATATAATTATGGGGTTTATTTTTTATTTAAAATTTTCCTCAATAATAATATTATTATTGTTAAAATTTTATGTCATATTTGAAGCTCATTTTGTTCCTATCCCAAACCAATAAAAAATAAATTAATAAATAAAATGAATATATTTTTTGATTGGTTTGTCTTCACTTAAAATTGGAAGTATATAATTATGGGGTTTATTTTTTATTTAAAATTTTCCTCAATAATAATATTATTATTGTTAAAATTTTAGGTCATATTTGAAGCTCATTTTGTTCCTATCTAGTAAACCCAATTCCAATCTTATGTGTAAAACAATCCTTATTTGATCAAAAAATATATGACAACATCATCCCTAATGAGGATAGAAATCTAAATAATTTTGGGGATGTATGTAAAGACATTGAATATATATATTATATCTTTAAATATTCTACAATTTATATATCTACTCTATATGACCAATCAAACCATATATCCATTTGGAAATCAAATGCCATAGTGTAGAGTTTAATTGGCTCCCTTCCCTGTGAGATCTGAGGTCAACCTAAGATGATTAGACTCTAATGGAAACCACACTTTAGGGGAATGAAACTATCCCACCCCAGAGGGGAACTCTCTATCCCACCCCAACCTTTCCTTCCTCATAATGAAACTATCTATCTATCTATCTATCTATCTATCTATCTATCTATCTATCTATCTATCTATCTATCTATCCCACAATAGTATTCTCTCTACTATTGACATACTCTCAATGACAATATTCACCAACTATTGAAGTTGAGATTCAAAAATAATCTTACTAGATAAAATATGGTGTCAAAACAAAGAGACTTAAATAAGTGACAACTCATTTATGACAAAGTGACAACCTAGAGCATTACCCTATCTATAAATATGGGTGGGGTATCTATATATCTATATGGTTATCTTTGGTATGGAGCCAAATGGGTATATAGGGTATTCGGTCGTCACCATATAGATATATAGAGTGATCACTCCATAATTTGGATTGTGAGCCTCCTTGATTGACTATCTCAATAGTGATACTGACCACCTAAATTAGTTTCCATTTGTACGCCTATCTATTCCACTTTAGTTCCTGATTTGATCTAATCTATCTAGTGTCCCTATCCTATCTATCACGGGGCATCTAGAGTCTAGTCAACACCCTATATATAGATAGGATATAGTGACAAGACCATTGTTATGGTCGGTCCTTATATATCTATATGGCAATAGCCCCATGGGAGGTTTCCATATAGAATAGATATATAGGGCCCCTCTCCCTCCTTCATTAGGAGAGTGACTATTTTATCAAGAGGGACCTCTATCTATATAGGTCAATGACCCTATATATAGAATTGACACCCCTATATATCCATATGGTGCTCAGACATCTATAATCTTCTCATCAATGGTATATCGAACATAATTTTAATAATAGTAAAGAACCACCAATTCAACCCCCCCCTTGGTCTGTCATGTATGTATGTATGTATGTATGTATTTATGTGTGTGTGTGTGTATGTGTATGTGTATGTGTATGTGTATGTGTATGTGTATGTGTATGTGTATGTGTATGTGCATGTGCATGTGTATGTGAATGTGTATGTATGGGTATATGTATATGTATATGTATATGTATATGTATATGTATATGTATATGTATATGTATATGTATATATGTATAGGTATAGGTATGCATGTATACATACACACACACAAACACAGGGCACTTTGATTAATCAAGATAATGTAATGTGATCGAACTCTTTATCTTTTTGTGAATTGTGTAACAATAGCCTTAGTTTTTAATGAAATATTTGTTAACTATGTAATTTTGAAGCATTTGAATAGAAGATATACTTATTTTTTGCTTTTATCTTCATTTAGTTTATAGTTTTCAGACAACCCTTCCTAAAATTTGATTTTAAAAATGATACATAAAAATGAACTCCTTTGAATGAACTACTCTAATACATAAAAATGAACTACCTTCCCCAAACCCCCCTCCCACCTTCCTGCCTCAAATAAACATGAATATGGTTTTTGATTGGTTTGTCCTCACTTCACAATAGAGGTATATAATTGTCAGGTTTCTTTTTTGTTTAAAATTTTCCTCTATAATATTATTATTGTTTCTAAAAGTTTAGGTCACCATTTGAAGCTAATTTTTTTGATATTTAGTAAATCCAATAACAATCTTATTTTTAAAACAATCTTTATCTGATCAAAAAAACTATGACAACAACATCAACCCTAATGATGATAAAGATCTAAAGAATTTCGGTGGTGTATGTAATGACATTGGATATATAATATATATTTAAATATTCTAAAATATATATCTCTACTATATATGCCCAATCAATCTACATATCACTCTGTAAATCAAGTGCCATAGTCTAGAGTTTAATTATCTCCCCAACCTGTCAGATATTATGTTGACTTGAGAGGATTAGACACTACTAAAAACCACACTCTAGGGGAATGGAACTATCCCACCCTAACCTCTCCCTCTCCATAATGAAACTATATATTTATCTATCTATCTATCGCACAATAGTATTCTCTCTAAAATAGACATACTCTCAATGATAGTATTCTTCAACTATTGAAGTTGAGATTCAAAGAGAATCTTACCAAATAAAATTTGGGGTCAAAACGAAGACACTCGATTAAGTGACAACCCAACTATGACAAAGTGATAACCTAGAGTACTTTCCCTATCTATATATCTAGGGGTTCCCTATATATCTATATGTGTTATATTCGATATGGAAAAAGATGGGTATATAGGGTATTTGGTAGGCCACCATATAGATATATAGGTTGGTTTCCCTACGATTAGGATTACGAGCTTACTTGACTGATTTTATTGATAGGGATATAATCTATCTAAATCAATCTATATTTTTATGTCTATTTATTCTCCTTTAGTGCCTGATCTAATCTAATCTATTTGTTGTCCCTATCCTATTTATCTAGGGGTATCTATAGTTTAGTCCACACCCTATCTTTAGATATTATACGATGTCAAGATTATAGTTATGCTTGGCCCTT
>JARHVA010001018.1:2927500-2995000 GCA_037957365.1 Torreya grandis
GAACTAAATATAGAATATAATAAAATAGAACAAGGATAATAATAATTAGAATAGAGGGATCATGTAAAATGGAGATGGATATATGGGTTTAAGGAAAATTTTGAAGTCTATGATCAATTTTTTAGATAGTGTGTGCTTTGGGAGAAATCTCTTCAGAATATTGAACAACATGGACATGAAAATGTTTTGGTGGCATCATTGATTATGTAGGTTTCTCATTGTACCACTTCAGGATGTGTAGGAAACTCTACTTACAATATTATGTTTAATTTTTTCTAGCAACATATTTTACATTCCATATGCACTATTTATATCAATAAAAATCCTTAAATACCTATAATCTTGAATTGACCTCGAAAGGGTTTATTTTGAATTTAATTTCACATGCTTAGGATAGTAATATAGTAGGTTTATTCTTCAATTATCTATATTTTTTATCTTTAGGTCCAAACTATGCTTAAACTTTGCTAAACCAAATTCACATTGTGAAAAAATATAATTATTTATTTAAAAACATAAAATTATTATCTAAATCTTTCCCTTAGTTTTTTTTGACTCAAAGTTGATCATGCTCACAATCTTACTTGCATGTCTCTTGGATCTCTATCAACATTTTTGACCTATGGTCAGTCTCAATCGAATGTAGTATGATAACCATAATATTATGATTTTACATATGTATTGAATTCGATAGCGCTAGATGGTAGAAATACATAGATAAATTATGGGACCTGATTATTTTGTATTTAATTCAAAAAAAAAAAAACTAACAACCCTTTTTGTTTTCTCAATAGAATATGCATGAATGATATATTTTTTGAGTGGAACATCATTATACATAGAACCTATTTTTTAGACCTAATTAGTATAAGGAATATATTTAAAAAATTGATTTGGTGTTTATAATTATAATTATTGTCACATTGTTTTAATCCCACCATCCCTCATCATCTCTAATCACTCCCTCATCATCCCTAATCATTCCCTCATTGACCCTCACTATGTGTCATTATACCTAATCACTGCATCATCCCTAATCATACTAAATCACTCCTTCCTCATCCCTAATAATCGTTAGTCACTCCCTCATCATCCCTCATTGTCACTAATCACTCCCTTATTAAACTTCACCGTCCCTCACCTTCCCTAATCATACCTTCATCATCTATAATCACTCCTTAATTGACCCTCACCATCCCTCATCATCCCTAATAACTCCATCATCCATCATCATCCCTATTTACTCCCCCTTCATCCCTCATAATCCATAATCACTCCCTCCTCATTATCATTGACCCTCACCATCCCTAATCACTCCCTCATTGACCTTCATTATCCCTCATCATCCCTAATGACTCCCTCATTGTCCCTCATCATCCCTACTCACTCCCTCCTTATCCCTCCCCATCCCTAATCATTCCCTCTAATACCTTGATGGTGGGTGTAGTAACTTCCCTCTTGTGCTTGGTTATCTTAAATTCTAATTCCAAAATTTTATCACTCAATTAAATCCCAAGGAAAAATTTCTTTCATTCATCCCATTGCACTCAAATAAGGAACTTAGAGATATCATCTAATTGTTTGGGGTGCAATAGATTTCTATGTGTGTTATATTGGGTTGGGTTTGGAAACACACTCTACTAGATTAGTGACCACGTATCTAAATATCTAGTAATATGATCTACTATGGACATACTCTCAATGACATATAGAGAAAAGGATAAGTCAGTTATGTGGCTGGGATTGAAATTTTTAACTAGTCCCTAATCGCTCTTATCTATATAGATATAAATTTGGATTCTCAAATCTAGGATTGGAATTCTTAGATTCCCAAATCCCAATCTATATATGTAATTAATATAATTTCATCCCACCATTTTCTTTCTTTCATTCTTATTTATTCTAGCTTGGGGATCTGGATGCATTCTCTTTGTCCACGGCCTAGGTGTCGATCATGATATAGATATTTCGAACTATCATACAATATCTTCAAGTTCCTTATTTGTGTGAAAGAGGATGAGTGAAATAATAGTTTCTTTGGGCCTTATTTGAGGGATCAAAATTTGGAATTGGAACATAAGCCAATTGAAAAAAAAAGGGAAACTTCTACACTCACCATCAAGGTGTTGGAGGGAGTGATTAAGGATGAGGAGGTGATACAAAAGAATTCACAATCTTGAGGAATATTACATCACAAAAAATAGAGTGAATCCTTATTTTGTTATTTGATTTTTTGTCTTGGTTTTGGTTTACTGTGTTGGGGGAGGTTGCTTCCTTGATGTTGATGTTGACCATTCTCCTTATGGCTTGTTCATGTTGGTGATGGAAACTTTGGATTTCAACATTCATTCATGCATGATTATGTTTGTCTTGGAGTTTTGGTTGAAAAAACCTAAATTTTATGTTGTTTGGTTTGCCCTTTGGTGATACATTATAACTTATGCCTTTGTTATTCAGATTGCAATGACTAATTCAATCTTGGTGATACATGTTATTCACTTCCTATGATATTTGCATCATATTTCCTCATTTAGAACTTCAAATTTTATTTGTAGACTTGTGTCTTTTACATAATCCATAATGCTATTCAGTAAAGGAAAAATTCATGGGTCTACAAATGCCTTTTGTGTTACTTTATAGTGGTAATTAAAGTGGTGAAGGCCACATAAGTCTTATAAGATCCTTATTTTATCTCCTTTTGTGATCATATTTATTTCTTTAATGGAGTTTCTCAATGACCTAAGTAAAAATTGATTGTGATATTTGAGATTGAACACCCGTATAATTCTGTGTTTGAAGACAAGTCTTTAAGTAGTGATTGATTTAAGCTTAACTCCATACTAAAATTTCAGTGTGCTAAGTTATTTCACATAGTGGTATGCAATAAGGTAATCCATGACTAGGTCATGAGGAATAAACATGGTATTTGATTGTGTTGTTTAAATTTTGAAAGCCCATAAATATCTTATATAAATATAATTTTGTACACAATGGTCAATTAGTTATGTAAAACCTAATGGATTTATGATTAAGGAAAATAGTTTGATGCAATGATATGCACTGTCTAGAATTGCTTGGGCCTCGTGATTATTAAAATTGGCTCTTAGTGTCCAAATGAAACTTGACATGACAACATTGTTTATAATACTTAAAATACCAATTTTATCTTCTATTGAAAAACATATTGATTATCTTTTATTATACTTTATGTAAAACTAGATTTGAACCACCCATAGGTGAGTAACGGGTTTGGTCTTTCATTTGTGTCATGTGGTTTTAGAAAATGCATGTGATGAAATTAAAGAATTAGGAAAATACAAAGGGATAAAAGGATAATTTCATTGGATGCCTATTCTCATCCTTATAAGCAAATAGACATTTCATAGGAGGGTTTGGCTAGATAAATAGAGGAAAAAACCATAATTAAATGATATTTTGATGATATTCATCTTGGAGAGTTGGACTACAATTACAAAGGAAAAGGTTGTTATATGACATGTATGTGTTTTTATATTATTTTTCTCCATGTTATATATGTAATAATCCCCATAGTGTCATTGATAAAATCAATATTTCATTGTATTAATACAAGTATATTGATCTATTTTATGTGAACATCAATTATTTGATGAAATGCTAATGTGTCTATTTGTATTATTAAACCCCTACAACATGAAATTATTTAAATGGACTCCCCCTCCTCATGTATGCACTAGAAAGGATGAGGATGAAGTTATTAGTGATGATGAGGGACAATGAGGGAGTCATTAGCGATGATAAAGGATAGTGAGGGTCAATGAGGGAGTGATTAAGGATGATGAGAGAGTGATTATGGATGATGAGGGATGGTGAGGGTCAATGAGGGAGTGATTAGGGATGATGAAGTATGAAGAGGGAGTGATTAAGGATGATAAGGGATGATGAATAAGTGATTAAGTATATGAGGAATCATGAGGGTCAATGAGGGAGTGATTAGGGACAATGAGGGAATGATTAGAGATGATAATGGTTGTTGAGGGTCAATGAGATATTGGTTAAGGATGATGAGGGATGATAAATTATTTATTAAGGATGATTATGGATGATGAAATAATTATCAAGGATGATGAGGGATGGTGAGGGTCAATAAGGATGCAATTAGGGATGATAGAGTGATTAGAGATGATGATGGATGATGAGGTCAACGATGAAGTGATTAGGGACAATGATTAATTAAGATAGAGTGATTAAGGTTGTTGAAGGATGATGAGGAAGTGATCAGACATGAGGGAGGGATGATGAGCAAGAGAAATTAACACAAAGTGGTTGTTTGATGTGCACAAGTCATCAATGTGACCTATATTACCCCAATCACACCACTTTGGATTGAATTCAAAGTGAGTGGTTTGTAAAATTCAATTTTTACAATCATGGGACTCCTAAAAATGCCATAAATCAATTTATAAGGTATAAAAACCTTTAAAATGGTATATGTTGAACCAAAATGGACATGTATTGCCAAAGTTGTGCCCTAAAATCCCTAGGTTTAATACCGAGACCATAAAAAAGCATAAGTACTGGCAAGATTAGATTTTGAAAAACTATTTTCCACATGATAAGGCATGTAGATATGAGACCAAATCTATTAGATGTAGAATGACCCTAATTTATTATGTTTACTAAAATAAATTTATCGTACAAGTTTAGTCTCATATTATAAACTTATACTTAACATTTATTTTAGTAAATGGAACCATATGCACCTTCCTATAGCTCTTTTTTATTTTTCATGTGCCATGTGAAAGGAACACATATGCATTCCTTCCACATACCATAAAATATGCACATGATCCTTAAAATTCTATTTGTGTCTATGACAACATAATGTGTATGCATTATGGCTCAGGAATCTTGAGCCTAAATACAAATAATGCATATGTGTTATGATCATAATATGTACATGTTAGGGGAAATTTCCATGAAATTATCCCCCAAATCCATGCACATAATGTTAAAAATAATTTTTTGACATTTTTTTTCTTAAAGGCTTGTTGGTGTTTTAATCTTCCTAACTATCTATATGCATTTACATACAAAAGAATGGAGGTGGGGTGGATTATAGCACTTTATGAGTGATGTGTTGTGGGTTTTCCTTTTTACTATCACCTTTATATCAACATTTTCCTTCTAAGCCACCCT
The DNA here is from genome assembly GCA_037957365.1 of Torreya grandis. Lineage (NCBI taxonomy): Eukaryota > Viridiplantae > Streptophyta > Pinopsida > Cupressales > Taxaceae > Torreya > Torreya grandis. Next base: position 2,932,679 of record JARHVA010001018.1, read on the forward strand.
TCAACCCTCATTTATATATTGCATAATCATAACTGACACCATCAACTTCATTAATGGCATCGATCAACAATTTTTTGGTCAATGTGGTTGGTCAGGTTGATGACATTTTGATTTATTTATATGTCATTGATTTGGCCAATGATGTTGGTTAAAACTAATTTTTTAATCATAGGTATCTAAAAAATACTTATATAAGGTTTTCACCATCATTTCTTAATAAAAAAAAATAACAACATTATCTCCTTACACTCGTAATTCCCTTTTAGAAGAAGAAGATGATTTAGTGTTCAAGAAACTTACACTCAAGGTAGACAAGTCAATGATAATGGCCTTGAATATTTCAATAATAGGATTTGTGTGTCCATTGAAGTAGACTAGTCTTTAGAGTCCCCAACTGTTTTTACTTAGTTCTTCTTCTTTCCATCTTGACTTCACCTACAACTATCTTTGACAAAGTGATAAAAGTCAAAAGGGAGATTAATGCACAAAAAATAGACCTTAAGTATCCCTAACCCTAACCTTTATATTTTGTACTTTGACTAATTTTTTAATGTTATATGTTTCATGTATTTGAATAATTGTTGTAAAAATTTTCTTCTCAAAATATTTGCATAGTTTTCCTGTCATTTGTTTCCTATGGTTTTATTTAAAGGTGGTCAAGCGTTTAATTGTGTAACATCATATATGAAAAAAGAGTAGGGGATTAAATATCCATTTATTTCTATGTGTATGTAACCTCATTTTATTTAAGAGTTGGTTAATAATATAACCCCTTTTAATTTAGAAAGACACTTTGACTCTTAATAAAATATATTTTGCTTTTATAAAGGTGGAAACTTTTAAAACCCACATAAAAACTTAAAAATAAGCTTTGAATCTTACTAAAATGTATTTTGATTTAATAAAGGTGAAACTTTTAAAAAGTTTCCACCTTTATAAGGAGGAAGCCTACAGGTGGTCGAAAATGAATTAAATGTTTTTTGGTTTTTATTGTATTCCAATATTTTGTACATTTAAAGGAGTATTGAAACTAGCCTCCTTTTATTAAAATAAATCATAAAAATAATTCTGTAGATAGTGAACAATTAACTCATTAATGTTAGCCCCATAATTTTGGCAGGAATCAAAAGATAATATTTTTTACATTGAATGAGGATTGAAAATTAGGGCATAGTATTGCAAAATCAAAGCCAACTCCCTCTTCTTTATTATAAATGTGATTAGATTCGTGGAGAAAAGGATAAATGAAATTTTTATTGTAATCAAACTCTTATATTTTTTTAAAAATTTCCATGTAATCAAAATAAAATAAAAAATAATGAATTGTGAAACAATAGTTTAAGTTGCTAATGAAATATTTTTTGCCTGTATAATTTTAAAGCATGAGAATAAAAACTATTATGGTTGTTCTTTCCCTTTATCTCAATTTATTTTATGATTTTCAAACCACTATCATATTGTGTTTATACATTTTATAGTTTTAATATATTGTCTAATATTTAGAGATATACACATGTGGCTACTTCATACTATAAAATTGATTGAAAGATGACCCCATACATCTCTCATGGTGTATCACCTCCATTTTATTTCAAGCATTAGTGTATATCTTTACCCTTTTCCCCTCTACAAATTAATAAATTATCACTAAGATAAATAGGTATTTAGGATTTTCGACCTATATATCATCTTAATGATAGATCCCATGCATTAAGTTTTTCCATTGTTATGCTTTGTGGGAGGTGCTATGTTCATACATATAAGAGTATCAACAATTTTATGATACATGTTTGTTTTAATTTAATGTATTACTTATCTCTACATTGTTATTAGTCCTTTCAAAGGCATGTCTGATGAAATCACTTTTTAATTTGATACCATTTATGTAATTAATTAAAAAAATTTAAGAACATAAAATATTAACAATTCAAAAGTTTTATCTAAGTTTGATATGTTAATTTTAGCATATTATTTACATGTTATCAAATCATATCCATCTATATTTAATGTAACTTTAAATGATCCTAATTTAATAGTGATAATCTAAATTGGGTTTTAGGATAGGTGGCTATTTGGGTTTGTTATTTTGCCCACACATGCAACAAGAAACCATAAAGACCCCTAAATCGTAAGGGACCATTAACCAATATGGTCTATGATGAGCTTGATTCATATAAGGACACATTTTCATTTAGGATAACCAAAAGATGATTTATTAGTATGCTAAAAATTTGCATTATATTTTTTTGTATGACCAAACAATGTTTTGTGTTGTGGTGTGATCTCTTTAAAAGAGGGACAAAATCATTTATTTCAGATGAAAAGGTCATATAAATAAAATTTGAGTTATACAAACCCAACTTTACTCTCATCTCCTTTCACAGATGATGAAGCATTTAACTTGGTGAAGTCAATATAAATATACAACTTATTTTTATAATATAAACAAAATAATATGAATATTAGGTGTTTTCAAGCTAATTCAAAAGAGATTAATTTATATTTTTCCATCCATTCCATGTCATCCTCCTCTCCACAAAGATAACACTAGATTTTGATATCACCAATTTGAAAATAAATGGGTGTGAATCCTTTGGTTCAAAGGCTAGCACTTGTATTTATTTAACCTAATGTTAATTGTCAGACATAGTGGGATACGCATTGATAATTGTCATTGAAAACATCCACGTAACATGGAAAACTTTAAAAACATTTATTTGGGTATTGGCTAGATTATAATGATATATTATAATGGTATTATCAACATTGAGAAACTTAACCGCACATTTTCGTTAAGACATTTAATGTAGTTTATTTACAAATTATGAATAAATATTATGAATGATAATTAATTTTATTATAAAGTCTAGTTGATAAATTTAGTGTGGTTCATTTACAGGGTATGAATAAGGAAACTTAATTATATGGTCTAGTTAAGACATCCAACATGGATAGATACTAGTTTGTTAGGGCCTCTTCAAAATAACTATTGATAATTAAATATTAATTGCAACAACACATTATAGAACATTAAATTTTTATTTTCAATTTCAAATTATTAAAAAAATCTTACATTACAATTTACATAAAAACTTTTTTTTATTGAAAAGCACTCTATATTAATTTTTAAAAACTAATATTAAAATTCTAGTCATACAAAAAAATGGTCAAAATAGTCTCAGTATGAATACCAAACTGAGCTAAAAAAGCCTCAAGAGAAACTAAAGTCCAAATAAATGGACATAGGTGGCCAATAACCATAGTTATATTAAATAAAGTGCATCTCAATCAAAAAAACATAACATAAAAGCACAAACCTTAAGGAACACACTAAGAAGCAGTTGTAAACAAGGCAACTCAAGGAGGAGGTGGAGACAGAGGGTCTTGAGGCTTCCCTCCCTAGCCATCCTAGGTTGAGGGATCTTCATCCATAAGGAGGGGGTCCCAACCATCATCTTGATAGTTAGTGTTAGCATCATTCTGCATCCATAAATCATGGTAGGAGGGAGAGATGGATAACTCTATATGCAGGAATGTGTCCTACAAATGGGGCCTCCATGCCCCCCCCCCACTATTTTTTTTCCTCTATCAAATCCTCTCATAGGAGATGAATATCAAGTGTGAGGAGAGGAGATCCTCCAACTTTGAGACCTCTTGTTTCAATATCGGTGGTGCCTCTTTGTATGCCTATGACCCCTAAGAAGAGAGTAACAAGGCAAGGGATCATGTGGCTCATAAGTGACTACACAAAGAGCATCCCCCTAGTGGTTCAAGAGAACCTACAAATGATGATGCTCAATTCGGGCCTTATAAATTTGACTCTAAATTTGGAGGGTAATGTTAGCAATCATAATAATTTTTTTAATTATAGAAAAATATTTTTCCATACTCTCATTATTAAGATGTGCTTGATTTTTAGATTTATAAATATGAAATAAAATATCAATATGAAAAATATGCCATAATATGTTGTATCTTACAGGTAACATAGCAGAGTCCCCCAAGAGAGCCATTTTCCAAGTGAGCATTTCAGGCCTAAAGGGTTTGAAAATGATTTTAATCCATCTTCAGGCTTACTGATCATTTAGTAAAAACAAAAAGAAGTGCTTGATGGTTTATGGGTGTTGACAGGCCGAACAAGTGGGATTAAGAACAACACAAAATTCAAGAAATTACTATTTTTAGACAACACTATTAAAATTGAAATTACGGGCATTTATGTTGGGTTTTTAGGAGTCAAAACCCATCGATCATATCTCATATCATCTCATCATGTTCTCCTTATTCTTATCTTTCCAATGGGGAGTCAAACAGAGCTATGATTCAAAATTTATGGCTCCCGAAAGTTTCACAACCAATTGTGGTAGAACTGTTGCCCTAATTTGTCATCTAAAGTGTTGCCCAGATCAATACTTTCATTTCTAGCTTTACTAGTTTAGATTTAATTGTGTCTCTTTAATTATACGTCTATTCAAGGGCATTTGAATTTTCCATTATTTTTTGACTCTATGCCACTTCCTTTCATTGTATGTATGCTTTGGATATGTGTCCATGTCCTTGTGTGTGCTTTCTTAATTTTGTATGCAAACATTTAAACTATCATTTAATGTGACTCTAAGCCAACTTGTTTATTGTTTGCATATATGGGCATTTAAACATTTCCTTATATGTGTTGCTTTCTTAGATTTAGTGACATGTGCCCATGTCCATTATATTGTGGCCCCTTCACCTACTTTGCATGCCTCATGTGTGTTGTATGGATGATTTCATGTATGCATCATGTCCATGACACTTGTCTCTTGATTGTTAATTTATTACTCAATTTTTGATGCCATAAGGGACATCATGCATCTCCCCTTCTTCCTTGGGTGCCTTGATGGACATCATGGCCCATCCCATAGGTAGTTACTCAAATTATATCAAGATTCATTGCTCATATACATGTTTACATTATTATATCTATCTTGAAAATATTGTCAATGGTAGATATAACATACATCATATATTACCAAATTATGCTTAGATTATCTTACATTTCAATGTCATTTATATACATCATATCAATTTATTACATAGTTATCATATATTCTCAGGCTAACACACATGATGCATATATTTTATTTTGAGGATAATTATTACACAAGTTCAACAACTTACATCAAAATACGGGGCATTAATAAGGGTTTTTCATAAAGAGCATGCCATCTAAGTGTACTTAGAGTATAGTTTCATCACATAGACATAAATTACATAACTTAGAACCATGAAAACATAGTGAGAAATATTCAAACAAAGATCAATTTTATTTTACATGAAAAAACACAAAATGACACTAGTGTGACACATGGGACATTAACGCAATTCAATACTATCCAAAGGACCACACTACTATCTAATAGCCTTAGAAATAATAAAATCCATATGGGCCAGAAAGGTATAGTAGTTACAACTAATGTTTACATAATATCAGTCATAGATTATCAATCATGCTTAGATTACTCTCAATTTTTCATAAAACCATACCAATCTGTTTAGATTGGGTGGATCATATGTGGCATGATCACTCCTATTTCAATTTTAGATATACATAGACACATATTGCTACAAATCAGTCTATAATCCATATACACAAATATCAGAATTGGGGGCATGTGCGTGGCACATTGTTTCCACATGATTAGTTTTGCACCGGTTCATCTCAAATGGAATGAAAAATATATATTATTATCCTTGTATACTTTAGACACCATTTTAAACCAAGTTTCACACCATATTTATGCCTTATTCCATCTACAATGGTTGACATTTTTGCATAGCCCCTAAGTTATATTCTTGAGTACCTAAAAGGCCCCTGAACCATTTTACGTTTCAAAGTTTTCAAGTGTCCCCAAAGCCATCCTACATAGTTTCAATTACATCATACAATTTTATTCATAAATGTATATACCACACATGGGTAAACAAGGATAGATTCATGGCTTACTTGAGTTCTTGATCCACCTACATTGGAGGGTTAGACAAGTGATTAGTCCAATCCAAGTTATCCACAGATTATGATCCACTAAACAAGGGTGCACAATGATGGAGTCAAAACTAGATTGAGTTTTTGAGCCACCCACACATGGGGATTGATCGATCTATTCAACTCAATCTAAACTATTCACCATTTGATCATTAGCTACACACACATAAGATGTCACTAGGTTTTTATATTGGTTCATGAAGCCAGTGAGGTGTGTTCATTCCTTCCCGCTCCCTTATCTTTTTACTCAATTTTGTCTTTTGTTTTTTTATCTCTTAAGTAAGGAATGATTCATTCATGTTTCATTTGTAAAACACATAATGGAGCATGTCTTGTAGACTCATATCCAAATTCATGACCTTCACCTCATACAAAAGTCTAAGTATGTTTTTTTCCTTTATCTTAGTAAAATCACTTTGCTACATTATATAATAAATGGGGGGAAATATAGTCATTAAAAGTAATCATCCATGCCTTGGATGTCTAATTGAGGTCACTTTTCCCTTAGTATATCACTTGAACCATATTATAGGCCCTTTTGATTCACTTTTAACCACATGATAGTCAAAAACAGCACCCAGGCCTATAGAACACCACATGAGACCCATAATGGTGCAATTCTTTAGTGATTTAGGTCCCTACACCCTCTAAGAATTAATTTACACCTCCTTAAGAGTATTAAGGTCAACCTATACCTATTCTTAAGTCACCCTCCCAAGTCTTTTTTATTTGAACACTATATAAACACTTGTACACTCTTACACCCTAGGTGGACATTATCATAGAAAAGAACATAAAGTACCACTTCATATTAAGTAAAAGTTCCAATTATTTTAATATTGCATTGATTCAGTGCATACACTTAATAATCCATCCCTAGAATAGGTATTCATATCTCAAATGGCCTCCATGGCATCCTCTCATGCATTCACACTCAAACATTCTAGCATTCATAGACATTCACACATATCACATGAGCAAGAGAACTACATCAAACTTGATCAATCCTTAGAGTATTGGTATGTAGGAAATGTGCCCACATGGGGGTGTGGATCACACATTTAGCACATCAGAACTACTAACTCTTTTTTCTCATGGTGTTCATTCAAACCCTTACAAACACAAAAACCTAGAGTTTTCAAAGGAAAAAAAAGCTACATTAAAAATTATTAATCACAGAAAATTTAAATTTGGAAAAGAGATGGATCAAGGCCTATTCTAAAAAACACAGAAATCATTTGTGTAGATTCTAACTGGGACACTAGCACACTACCTTGGACACTGGTGAACTATGGTACTATCCAAAGGACCATGTTACTAATTGTCTTAAATATCTTTAAATAATATATGGTACTATCCAAGGGACCATGATATATGGAATGACATTGGATATATAATATATCTTTAAATATTCTATAATACATCTAATTTTTTCTATATAACCACCCATCTATTAAAAATTCAATTGAAGGAAACATTGTGCTTGTCCTTTGTTCTTACTTTTTATTCCATATTTATAATACTATGTGCCAACTTACATATAATATCCTAAGATCTATGTTCCTCACTTGAAATGCCTTCTATTTTCTCCAAGTCTCACCTTTTTGCAAATAATTCCATAATGTCTGCATAGTCCCTATCTTTTTAAACCCCCAATTTATGAGCCACAAAAACAACAAAAAACCATCAAATAGATTGACATCTTGTCCATCATACATCGAGTAAGCATGCATGGAGATATTTTTCATCATCATGTATCTAAAGGCTAGCATTACACCATTAGGATCAATCTCAAACAACTTTTCTGCTATATTTATGTATGTAGTCGCATGGCACTTCTCATCCATAGCAACAGTGCCACATATTTGAGCCAGGTTAACATAACCATATTTTTTGGCCTATCTTATTGTATTGCCATGGGACATGAAGTTCACTCTCTCTTGGAATGAAATTTATATAAATACAATTTATGTGCTATTTTGAGTGCATGGATCCTTGACAAAGCATACAAAATAGAAAAAACTTAGGATTAGCATTCAAGTTTGTAGAATTCCCAGCCATGAGTTATAAATGTGAAAATACTTTCAAAGGAAAAAATAGTAGACATGCAAGAGAAAGAAGTCTATGTTGTGAAATTATTGATGCAAAAACTATGAAAGGAAAATTTACATGGCATCTAAACCAAAATAAGTTTGTGTTGTGAAATTAATAAGATATTGTTCAAGATGCACAATCTACTCATTTTATGGATGTAATTTAGCCTTCAAGGATGTTAGATACAACAACATACATCAAACTGAAATTGGTATAAAAACTATCAATGCTATTGGGAAATGGAAATTAGGGGTCATGTTACAAAGGAATTCTATCATATATATTCATTAATGCCTATATCATTAATAATAGTATGGTACATGTTTGTTTTCATTTATTTATTACTTATCTTTACATTGTTACTCATCCCTACAAAGGCATGTCTTATGGAATCAATTTTCAATTCATTGCCTTATATTCAACCAATTAAAGATTTTGAAAAATATAAAATATTAACAATTTAAAAGTTTTATCTAATTTTGAAATATTAATTCAAATATATTACTTATGTCTTATCAAAGCATATCCCTCTATAATTAATGCAAATTTAAATTTCCCTAATTTAACGATGATAATCTAAACTGGGTTTTTGGATTAGTGGCCATTTGGGTCTATAATTTTTCCCACACATGTAGAAAGAAGACATAAAAGAATCCTAAATTGGTGGGGACAAGTAACCAGTATGGTCCACGATGAGCTTGATTCGTAGAAGGATGTGTTTATATTTAGGGTGACCAAAAGATGATTTGGTAATGTGGCAGGAATTTGCATTACATTTTTTTGTGTGACCAAGTAATGTGTTGTGGTGTGGTGTGATATTTTTGGAATAAGGATAAAATCATTTATTTTATATGACAAGGCCATATAAATAATATTTGATTTATACAAACCCAACTTTCTTCTCATCTCCTTTGGCAAATGACGAAGTAGTTAACTTGGTGAAGTCAATATAATATATACAACTTATTTTTATATTATAACAAAATATTATGAACATTAGGGGTTTTAAATCTAATTCAAAAGACATCAATGTATATTTTTCCATCCATTCCATGTCATCCTCATCTCCACAAATTATACACAAGACTTTGACATCACCAATTTAAAACAATTGTCGTGAAGCGACTTTAGTACCTACTGTTAGTTGTGAAAGTGTCTAGTTGTGAAGTATCTTTGATTCTAAATTAGTACCATAGAGACAAAACTAGAAAATCCAAACTTATGAGGACACCAAGTCCCTGATATCGTGTCACATGGCACAACCCTAGTACATGGGAACCATAACACACAAATTAAGAGCATAAAAATAAAGAGTAAAATCAAGCGAACAAACCAAAAAAATTGAGTCATAATTTAAGTTTTAAACACTTTGCCAAGGTTTTAAATCTACATTCTACCAACATGAAAGTATACACACTTAGTAACATTCAATTATAAATTCAAAGGTTACACCCTTTCTATCTCTTTGTATTTAATTTATTGTTGTTTCATGTATTAATTAAATATTATTAATATATGAAACTCTTATTGTGATAATGTGAAAATTTTATTTTTATATATTGAGATATTACTTAATTAAATATATTTCATTTTTGTAAAATTAAATCACCTTTTTAAAAAAATAAAAATGAAATAAAATGAATATGTCTTTTAAATGGTTTGTCTCAATTCAAAATGGAGGCAAATAACTATGGGGTTGATTTTTTAATTAAAATTGTCCACCGTGTGAATCTAATATTGTTGTTATTGAATTATAATTTCTATTTAGTAAACCCAATTCTAAACTTGAGTGTAAAAAGGTCTTTATGTGATTAAAAAAATCTATGATAAAAACATTATCCTTAATGATGATAGAGCTCTAAAGAACTCAGGGGATGTATGTAGTGATATTGGATATATAATGTATCTTTAAATATTCTACAACTCTCGAGCACATTTGATTAAGACATCGGATATATAATATCTTTAAAAAATCTATAATATAGTTGCTTTTTTCTGTCTATTAAAAATACAACCGAAAGAAACATCCACATAACATGAAAAAATTTAATAACATTTTTTTTTGGTGTTGGTTAGATTAGACCAACTTAACCACATATTTTTGTTAGATATTTAGTGTAGATTATTTACAAATTGTGAATAAATATTATTAATATTACTTAATTTTATTATACATTTTGGTTAAAATATTTAATGTGATTTATTTACAAGGTATTAATAAGGCAGTTTAATTATATGGTTTGGTTAAGACATCCAAAATGGCTAAATACTAGTTTGATAGAGTCTCTTCAAAATAACTATTATTAATCAAATTTAAATTGTGATAAAAATTTACAGAGTATTAAATTTTTATTTTAAATTTCAAATTATTATAGTAAATTTGCATTATAGTTTACATACAAACTTAAGCACCAACAATTCTCAATACAAAAGCATGAACTAGCTACTACATGACCCTTATTATTTAGAATTCTTAATTTATTATTTAAGGATACCACACTGCTTGCTTTGTAGTATAATAATACAAGTTCTTATTTTATTGTTTAATGACTCAATAATTATAACAAAGTCCTCCAGTTTTTTCATAAAGATGGTATTTTTAAGTTTTATTATAAACTCATTACAAATAGTATTTACTTACATCCCCAAATAATTTTGTGGACCAAAATATACCTTTTAAATATTTAGAGACTTATTATATTGTAGATCCCTATTTTAAATAATATAATTTCCTCAATATACTTATATGTATGAGTGTGATATGCAATTTTCTTGTTAATATTTCAATATGAATAAGTTTTAAGGTGCAAGAATGTTTGTGCTTTACAAAGTGTAAAGTTTTATAATATAAAATTATTAATGTCAAACTTTTAAATAAATAAATATTATGATTTATTTGAACATCAATTGTGTATGTAATATTGAATATATTGTTAATACATGAGAGATATATTTTATTATTCCAATGAATCTAATAATTTCATTATTCTACTACGTAAGGTATTGAAGGTTAGATAGTAGACACTAACTACCCAAATTTTAATGTAGACCCTCATTTCTTATTTTTTAGATTGAGAGATTTAATTATTGTATTATATAGGAATGCAAAAAATAAATTAAGGGTGGAAAAATAAAGAATAATACCAAAGGACAAACCCAAAAATTCAAATCATATTTTACATTTTAAACGCTTTGCTAAGGTTGTAAATTTACATTCTAAACACATGAAAGTATATACACTTAGTAACCTTCGATTATAAACTTTTTATCTTTTTGTATTTACTTTTTTGGTGTTTCATGTATTAATTAAGTATTATTAATATATTAAACACGTGTTGTGATATGAAAATTATATTTATATGTAATGGAAAACTACTTAATTAAATGTATTTTATTTTTGAAAAATTAATCACTCTTTTCTTTAAAAAAATTTAAAAATAAATAAAATTGAATATGTTTTTGAATGGTTTGTCTAACCTCAAAATGGAGGAAAATAGCTCAGGGTTTATTTTTTATTTAAAATTGACCACTATCTAAATATTTTCTTTATTATTTAAAATTGACCATTATCTAAAGCTCTTTTTGTTGCTATTGAATTCTAATTGCTAGTTAGTAAACCCAATTCCAAACTTTAGTGTTAAAAGGTCTTTATCTGAATAAAAACAATCTATGATAGCAACATCATCTTTAATAATGATAGAGATATAATGAATTTATGGGATGTATATAATGATATTGTATATATAATATATCTTTAAATATTCTATAATTCTCAAAGACATTTGATATATGCAATGATATTGGATATATAATATATATTTAAATATTTTTCAATATAACTCATTTTTTATATATATCCATCTATCGTGTTACCTAGATTAGAGCGATAAATTATAATAGTATTATCAACATTGAACAGCTTAACCATACATTTTGGTTAAGACATTTAGTGTAGTTAATTTACAAATTGTGAATAAATATTATTAATGTTAATTTTATTATAGAGGACCTAGTTAATACATTTAATGTGGTTCATTTACAGGGCATGAATAAGGCAACTTAATTATATGATCTAGTTAATACATCCAATACAATTAGATACTAGTTTAATAGCATCTCTCTAAAATAACTATTCCTAATCAAATTTGAATTGCAACAACAAATTATAGAACAATAAATTTTTATTTTAAATTTTAAATTATTAAAAAAAAAATTCATTATAATTTACATACAAACTTAAGTACAAACAATTTTCAATACAAATACAAGGACTAACTACTACACGATCTTTGTTATCTATAATTATTAATTTATGAACTAAAGATACCATAATTATTATTTTTTAGTATAATAACACTAATATTTATTTTATGTTCAATGACACATCAATTATAATAAAATCCTCCACTTTTTTCTATAAATATTGTATGTGTAGGATCCATTATAAACCCATTACAAACCACACTTACCTACATCCCTAAACCATTTTGCGGACTAACATTCATATGCATTAAAATAAAAATGATTATATTTTTTTAGATATTTATAGACTTATTGTAAATCCCTATTTTAGAATAATGCAATTTACTCAACATACTTATATAGGTTATTTACCTATATGTATGAGTGTAATAAGCAATTTTTTTGTTAAAGTATTTCATCATGTATAAGTTTTAGGGTGTAGGAATATTTGTTCTTTACAAAGTTTAAAGTTTAATAACATAATATCACTAATGTTATATATATAAATAAATAAATGTTCATGATTATTTGATAGTTAATTATGTATTTAATATTGAGTATATTATTAATATATAAGAGAAATTATTTTTTTATGATATTAGCATACATATTTTAGATAAATTTATGTAAACTACATCAATAAATATCATTTTTGAGGAGCCTATATCATTTTGATTTGTGAGTACCTGGAGTATGATATTTATCAATGTATTTTACATAGATTTATCTAAGATATATATGCTAGTAGCATCGCTACTGTGTAAGATTATTTTTTTTTAATAAAAACACATTTAATATAAATATTTAATTAATTATTAACATTATAATAAAAAAAACAATAAATTTTGATATAAAAATATATAGAGAGAGGGAGATCAAAATTGTACATATATGACATATATGCAATATAAATTTAATCTAGATAACATGGGAAGTAGAGAAAAACATCGATATGACATATATGACATTAAAATGAGAGATAAATATCAACATATATATGATATATATAATCAGTATAATATTAATAAGTTTAAGTAATTTCATTTGTGTACATGAGATCCTCTAACAATTGAAGTCTTTCTTCTTCATTTTTTCTTTTATGTACCCCTTTTCCATTCTTCAATTTCTCAAATGAGTCATATGTGAAAGGCGGTGCAATCCTTAATCCATGTAATGAATTTACATGTGATATTGTCATAAATTTCAAGCCCTATCTTTCTATAAGTCTTATATCAATTGTGGCTTTGTCAAGTGTTAAGCCCTATGATTTATGGGATTATCAATCCCTATACTAGTTTCAAAGGTAGTTGACCCACATGACCCCTTTGTATTGGATTGATAGGAATTTTAGTTGGAGATTCATCAACAAAAGGAATCCCTGTGTAGTTATCAAATTGAACCATAACATATGTAGGTGGTTTAGGAGGTGTTAGCCCTAGTTTGTATACAATGCTTTGAATATATCCAAGTGCACCATTGATAAGACCTACTTCTATCCATAAATTTATGGTGAGCATCACCCTCACACCAACAAAAATCAACAATTCAACTTCCAATTTTTCATCATCCAATCTCAAAACAGTAATATTTTGCCCTCTAGTTGCAATGGTTTGAGTAATAAGTTGATTCAATGCATATAATTTTATCTTATTATGTTGATGCACATTCTCATTTATTGTAAATAAATGCATGTGTTCATTAAAATCCTCTTTTTTAGTTATTTCAAGTTAAGCATCTATTCTAATCATCAACAATTACTAGTCGTTAATGGTTGGATTAGCATCTCTTAGATTTGTTATAAGTTATCGAAACTGTTGTTCTTCAGTTTGACCCTATTATCTAAATGTTTTTTTGAGTGTAACAAAAATTACAAGTTTTTCCCATAATATTTTTGCATGTCTTGTACTTGTATATGGAGTTTTATCCATTACCAGAGGTAACTCTCCTAAATCCCCAACAAAAATCATTGACCTTCCACCGAAGCACATGTCAAATGTTTTTGGAAATACTTGATGGAGTCAAGAATCTATATTTTAAAGCATCTTTTGACCTATAAATATCATCTCATCAATTAAAATATATCTAACATGTTTAATTTCTTCTTGAAAGGTTGTTAACCATGTTCCTTCTAGTTTTTCAAAATCTGAAATAGGAATTCGTAAGGTTGTATGTATTGTTGATGCACCAATTTTAAATGAAGAAACTCATGTTGGATCAAGTATTAGGAGGGGGAAATTTTGTGGTTGTGATAACTCTATAAGTGCCAATTTAATCCCTCCAATAAGATAAAATTTCCATATTCCTGTCATTCCTTAGATTATCAGATATAATGGAGATGTATTTTTTCCTTGATTATAATGTCTTATAATTATATCAAATGCTAATTTTTGTTTCTCACTTAGGCTTTCATAACATAAATTACACTCTATTTGATCCATAGCAAGTAAGCTATTTTCTTTTATCATGCTTATAAATTTAAGAGATCTATTCATTTGTTATTCATCCAGGTAATTTGAATCCCAAATTATTTGCCTATCAATATCTCTTCGACCCACAATCTCAGAAACATGTAGATATTATTTTTGATGTAGGCTTGAAATGATCTCCCACTCATGATCAATTGTATTCTATTGGATAATGACATCATCTCCATCCTCTATTTCTTGTTGAATGTCATTGTTTATTTCAATCCTTCACTCTATATGAAAAGGATCGATCCTAAACTCAGGATCTTTGGTTCAAATATAATTCAAGAAACAAGAATAACACAATTGTAATAATTCTATCTCCAAGAAGAGATGTTTTATTGATCAAATTTACAGATCCAAACATATGCCTATCTCTAAGAAGAGATGTTTGATTGCCTTTTTAGGCTACATCTATTTTTATACATATTTTGAAGGTAGGAGGAGGATGTGAGAGGTCATCAATCTCGATGGAGATGAAGTGGTTTGACTTCCATAATTTACAACATTATAGAGTTTGATAATTTTCTATTTTTAAAAACTTACTATTTTTAGACTACACTACTAAAATTAAAATTTTGGGAACTTCCATTTGGTTTCTAGCGGTCAAAACCCATCGAGCATAGCTCATACCATCTCATGGTGTTCCACTCATTATTAGTTTTCCAACGGTTCAAACAGGGAGTCAAATGGAGCTATGGTACAAACATTATGGCTCCCAAAAGATTTGCCACCAATTAGGGTAGGACCGTCACCTGAAGTGTTACCTAGATCATTGCCTGAAGTGTTGTTCATATCATTCCTCCCTCATTGAAAATAATTTTTCCCCATTACATCAATATCCTTTATCAAGTGTGGCAGTTGTGTCTTGATCTGATTCTCATCCACTAGAGCAAAACTCTACAAATCAAGCTCACCAATGTGTAGTTGTTTTGTTATGATTGAAGTGTTCAATAGAGGTGGATGATATGGAATGGCTACATCATTTGGTGTCATGGGTTGGAACCCAATGAATACTTATAATGGACTGCGCTTTGTGGAGATATATAGGACCTAATTATTCACCATTTTTGTTTGACCATCAATCTATGGATAGAAGTCCATGAACTTCCTTAACTTGGTATCCATTTGCTTCTATTGTTGTGTTGATTATGTAGTCAAGGCTACATCATTAGCCCTTTCAGATTTGTATGGCTTAACCACCATGAAAATGAGTTTCTTGGCATTGATTAGGGAGACAAATGTAGAAGGTGGTACCTTTGGTACCCTATATCACCATGTTTCAAAAGTGAGGGTGATCCTTCAAGTTCTTGATTCATAGATGCCATGTCAATCATACATGAATGGCTGACCAAGGAGCACATCACAAACATCCAGATTCACCACATCACACAAGACCTCATCTTGGAAAGGTTTTAATGCATATGAAAGAAGACACTGGTGGGTGACACATAGGTTTTTCCATGGACTCAACCATCCAATACTATATGGTTTTGGGTGAGGCTTCATGGATAGATTTAGACTTTTCACAATATTAGCAGAGATTAAATTCTTTTCAATCCCACTATCAAGAATGAAATGTAGAGGCTTATCTTTCACCCATAACTTAGAGTGAAACAACAATTCCTTGTCATTTGGCCTCTCCTCGTGGGTCTATGATGAAACAATGATGGCATCAAGATTAGCATCTACAATCTATTCTTCATCTTCTTTGACTGTAGGGTACATATGAGGTAGAGCAGTAGATATTGAGGAGTATGACTCAGAAAGTAGGGACTTGATGGCTCAACATTTTTCTTTGGAGTGAGTTCCAGATTTGTGATAATCACACCATTTCTTAGTCTTCCCTTCCTTTTTCTTATAGTTTTGGCCTCATGTTTGACCTTCTTTGTCACTTTTCCATTTTGGAGGCTCACTCTTTGTATTCATTCTTCCATGCTTCTACTCAATCTTCATCATGACCTTGTATGCCTCACCGAGGGTCTCCAAATTGAAGAGTTACATTTCTCCCTATATATACCATTGTATTTCACCATGATATTTGAGAACCTTGTGTTTCTCACTTTCATGGATGCCCAATATCATAGATAGAAAATGAAAAATGTTAGTATAATCTTGAATAGATTATTCCTTACCTTCGTGAAGTTGTTGTCACTCTATGTACAGATCATCATATGCTCCAATGGGGTAGTATTCTTCCTTTACAGCTTCTATGAAATCATCCTAGATAGGTTCCACCTCAAGGCCAATATCATCCATACTGAATCTCTTCTTGTATGCTTCCCACCAATTTTTGATAGGTAATGGTGCTTTCAAAAGAGCAAAAGTGATCTCTTTATCGGTGAATTTATTTACAAAAAAATAAGATGAAAATTGATCCAACAAATTTTCTACTACATCATCATTGATTTTGCCTTCAAATGTAGGGATATCAAAATGCCCCTGAACCTTGAAGGGTGTTGGGGTTATAAATGAGGAGCCAAAATTTTCCATCAAGATTTGTTGGAAAATTTGGGTGAATTATTTTAGCATCTACAATTGCTATTATTGGAAGGATTCATTCACCATTTCCTTGAAAGGATTGGATGTCTTGGTGTTGTCTATCATTTGAGGTCATTTGAAGCAAACAAGTGGATAGTCTACTATATCTTATATTTTCAACCCAAGCTTCCTATAGTCAGACCTCATCCTCATGATCATACACTCTTAAGATAAACTGCTCTGATACCACTAATCCAAAACCTAGAATCTTTGGTCGAAATATAATTCAAGAAACAAGAATAACACAATTGTAATAATGTTATCTCTGAGAAGAGATGTTTTATTGATCAAATTTGCAGATCCAAACATATACCTATCTCTGAGAAGAAATGTCTGATTGCCTTTTTGGGCTACATCTATTTTATACATAATTTGAGGGCAAGAAGAGGATGTCAAAATTCACCAATATCGAGGGAGATGAAGTGGTTTGACTTCCATAATTTACAACATTATAGAATTCAAAAAATTATTATTTTTAGATTACACTACTAAAATTGAAATTTGGGGCACTTCCATTTAGCTTTTAGGAGTAAAAGCCCACCAATAAAATCTCGTTCCATCTCGTGGTCTTCCCCTCATTCTTATCTTTCCAATAGTTCAAATGGGGATTAAAATGGAGCTATGGTGCAAAAGTTATGGCTCCTGAAAGTTTTGCCACCAATTGGGGTAGGACCATCGCCTGAATTATAGCCTAAAGTGTTGCCCAAATCATTGCCTGAAGTGTTGTCTGGATCAAGGATTATATTTAAATTCACCCCAAATATATTTTATTGTCTCTTCATCTTGGCCAATGTCTATCTCAGTACCATGGAATGGTTTGTACAATAGTAACTCTAACCGATATAAATCTATAAATTTCTGACTATTTTGTTCTAAGATGTCGTAAAACCTGGGTCACCCTTACAATAGCACATTTTTTTTCTTATTTTCCACTTTTCTCCTTTTCTAATTTTAGGATTATATATCCAAGATAATATAACCTAAATGAGTGGTAAATGCTCCATTGAGAGAGGTTTATCAATATATCCATCAATTATTGACTTTCCATTTTTTCTATTTTCTTCATCCTATTTTAAATCCAGATTTAATACTGGTTTAAAAACTTTACACCCAACATTCAAAGATACAAATACCCTGCTACACTCCATCAAGTTCTAACAACATGTGACATGTTTCCATTGCACCTATATCTCTTTCAACAATTGCTTCAGTTAGCAAACGTCTATACACTCGTGCAGTAGAATCTTTTGGGTTTTTAAATTTTCAAGTCACATCAACATTTTTTGATATGTTTTTAAACTTTTCTCTAATTTTGTAGCATACTTTATAATGTAGTTCACAATGGCATGTTTTGATAGTACCAGTTTCCAATCTACATTTGCACACCATGATTGGAACACATGAGGATTATGAGTATTCACACAATCATCATTTCTTTTTGGCTCATATTTTTATCTCCTTTTTCTATGTCTACAAATATTTTTGATCCATCAAGATACAAAGGCCAAGGTGCATTGTACCTACATCAAATAAAATTTTGTGGTATTATTCATATAAAAAACTTAATACATATTTTTAAACTAATGCTTATCATTTTTAAGATAATGATTTTTACTTGCAAACCTTTCTTCTTCTTCTTTTTTGTAGGCAAGCTCAATCTTTACACATGGTATAACGCTCCACACAATTAATTAATTCTTCATAGTCTTGTTCTAGATATATTTGATTAATGTATACTGTGTTCCTCAAACATGGATGTGATCTCAAATTATGTCCTCCCTGTATCACACATGAAATTATATTCATTTATAGTTTTATAATAGTCACTTTTTTATATAACATAAGTAAATTGTTAATCAATTCATACTTGTATGTTTCTTTAATGTGCATCTCCTAGGATTCCATAGTTGTACGATTCCATTGAAATATGTTTTGGCAAATTCAACTTGATCTTTATTTTCCCAATCAAAGGTTTCCATATTCAGTGATCCATCCAACCATAAAAAACCAAGCACATGTGGAGACCCCCTGTGTTGCCATTCATATCTACACCAAAAATATTTAACTTTCATAAAATTTTGTAGTATATCTTTTCAAAACACTGTATTTATAATGTGCATATAATAAGTAACTATATGTGGGTGGTCAATTATGTTTTATCACTACCATATTTGTGTTTCACATGGATCAGTAGGTGGATTTCTTGGCATTAGTACATGGAGATCTAGCCAATACATATCTACTGCATTTAAAGTAAAGAAGATAGTTGGCATTCCAATTTGATGCAATAGGTTAATTAAATTTGCACAAAACTTTGTCTAATAAGAATGTGTACCTCGTATTGTAGTTCCATTTTGCATCACTTGATCTACAAGGTGAGATTCTGGCATATTATCCATGTGTTCATGTAATTCATCAATTTTAATAGGTGGTTCTTGAAGTCTTTTCTTTACAAATATTTCTAATGAATTTTGTGCTTGATTTTGCATTATCCTATTCATGGAAAGATACATAAATTGAGGGTGTGTTCCAATATGATTATCTCAATATCGAATCAAATGTTTCACATATTCATGCAGATGTACATGATTTAGTCATGGTTCTAACTAATCACACCTTCCATCAAAGAATAGTGTAGGGAAATTCATGTCTAATAAACCTAATGTTACATACTCATTCAATGGAGATGTACCAATTTGTGGCTAAGTCATTAGTTCACCTAGATTAGCATTTAGATTATTTACCCAAGCTCGAATCACTTCCATCCCTCTCACGACATTGGGTGGTTTGCTTTCCATTGATGACATGTGATCTACAATATTACCTTCATCTATCTCAAGTATAGGACTTGGAAAAACATATTCATTGAAATCTGTATTAAATTCCATGTTAACTGAGTTCAATTTTTTGAACACATTTGTAGACTTATTGGTTGAGAGATCCTTCAGTATTTTTTTTATCAATCTTGACATATTTATTAAACTTATCATGTTTAATCTCATATTTAAGTGCATTATATACATGATCTTTATTCATAATAAAGCTGTATGTAGTTCCACATTGATGCTTTATTCACACTATGATAATTAGAAGATCTAAACTATGATGTGATAATTTTTTGGCAATTTCTTTAACTTTATGTGGAAAATAAATACTATGCCCTTTGTGTTTGCATTTCCCTCCTATTGCATGGATCACCTAAATAATTGGATTCACACGGGCGATCAACATCTCTTCCACTTGGGTTAAGTTTACCAATTCAGGTGGTTGGGGCCTAGGATCCATGTTATTTGTTTCAAAAAATCAGTTCACACCATTCTCTTGATGACATCTGCTACAAACAGGTCCTTCAGGAGCTCAACAAATAATGTACCAGGGTAACTCTCTTGACAAATATAACACATATGTGGTGAAGCAAGTTTATCTAACTCACGTCAAAATAACAATTGTGTAGTCATGAAATCTATACCAACATTTTCGGTTATATTAATATTTATTTGTTCTTGATTTCTCTAGGATCCTTACATTTCACTTGGCCATGTTTGTTCACTATTTTTTTTTTTTTTTTTTTAAAATCTTATTTTTTCTTTTGACAGTGGTTGTTTCTATTTGAGTCTTCATAGGCCCTTGTATATCATCATCAATATTAGTAAAATTGAATTCCAATTGCTCTATCAATCTTTCTTGGGGGGGGGGGGGGCGGAGGGGGCAGGTAGGCCTTACATACTTTGTTCCACTTTCCCTTTCATGAATAGGGCTTTCAACAAATTCCATCATATGTTCTACTTCTCTCTCCATTGAAATTTCACCATCACCATCCACATCGACATTATTATTTGTAAGGTGATGTCTTTATACTCTATCTCAATTTCATTGTTGTAGTAGTTCTCTTTCTGCATCAATTATTTTATCTACACGTATTGATCTTTGTAATCTTCTTTGTAATATAGCTTGGTCTTGTTGAGAAGTTTGTGCAAGATGTGCTATCACATATTATGCATGTTCTCTCATTTGTCCTTCTAGCTCTTTGATTGACAATTCGGCTCTATATTTTGTGTGTCATTGTCTTTAATATTTATTTTTATTTATTCTATCATCATCTATCATCGGTAATTATCATTTTTGTCTTTGGTATTCTCAAAAGTATTCTCTTTGACGTTCTCACCTTTGTTCTTCATATTATTTTCTCTGTTATTCATTTTCAAACTACATTTTTTATCGAGTCATATTCCCTACATATTTATTAAATAATTTTTCTATTAATCATATAACTATAATGATATTATAATGCATTCGTATTAACTAATATATAAAATATATATATAATAATTAATTAATCTTAAAATGATATAAAATCATAACCCTAATATCAAATTAATTAAATATTTAAATATCATATCTTAAAAAATAAATTAATTTATATGAAAAAAACACATTATAAAATGATATAAAACTTATAACCCTAATATAAAATTAATTAAATATTTAAATATAATGTTTTAAAAAACAAAACTAACAATAACAATCATACATAAAATTAGTAAAATATAGTTCGGTAAAATGAAAGCCATATGTGAAAACAAAACTATTAAAATAAATCTATTATTATATCAAGACAATATATTTCACCAGTACTAATCCATAAATATTACTGTAAATGACTATCTTACCGCATTAATATGTTTTCTTTTAGACTTAAAGATCGGTTATATTAATATTTGTTTTTTCTCGATTTCTCTCAGATCATTGGCAGATTAAAGAATTAGGGATGATTTATAAATTTACAGTAATAGATTTATATAGACGCAAAATATAGTTCGTTGTCAGAATTATGGAGATGTAGTTCGTTCTCAGAAATAATATTAAGACAGAATTATTATTAAGACATAAATATAGGTACAAAATTATAACTGTATAATATAGTTCCGATGAATTAATATCAGTGTAATAATACGAGTAGTTAAACTGAAAATATAATTTTGTTTTAATATAAATGGTATTTTTACGGTGCATTATAAATATATAATTCAAATTTAATCATTTAATTTTGAATTTTTGATTTGTAAAATAGTTTTTATTTAAAATATAAATGTTATCAAAAAGATTGTAGTTCAATTTGTAGGGATGATGATTGTTTATATCCATTTATCTAAATCCTTAATATTGAAAGGCAAACAGTTAAAAAAAATCATACTCTGAATAATTTTAACAATATAAATGTTCCTTATTAATGATTTTTTAGCTAAAGAAACTCCTTAATTTAAGTATATAATTAACATTATAAATCTACTATTATTTATTTTCAAACTATAAGTAAAAATACTAATATTTTATGTAATTCAATATTTCCATATAATACCTTCAAATATATATTTAATTAACATACATATTTTAGATAAATCTATGTAAAATATACTGATAGATAACTATGTCTATAGAGCTTTGTATATAGATAGGAGACAGAGCGACCGACCTATATAGATATAATCATCAGTTATAAAGAAGATTATCCTTTATGACTCAACTGTCTATTATATATCTATAGATACATGTAGTCAAGAATATTAATAATATATATGAGGGGGGTGCCCCCCACCCCATAGATAATATCTAAACTCAAGTATATACCGTGGATAGATACATAGACATGATCAAGAATAGGAGAAATAGATATGAATATTCTCTATTATATACGTGATACGAGTCCACCCCATTATACTCAACCCTATGGATAAATAAGGCTTGACGACCTATATATCTATATGCCACCACCCCACTATAATTAGTCAAGGGAGCATATAGTCTGTCTATTCTATATGGAACCACCCCATTGGATTCAACCCTAGGAAAATAAATATGGGTGGGGGGACTATCTCTATCTATATGGGGTGGGGATGGCTATCTATTTATATGGCTCCACAAATCTCATTTCTCTTTAGGGGTTAGAGGGCTTATATATTTATCTGGGTAGATCAATCCACTTGGATGGGAATGGAGTATAAAATGTATTTGTTGGGTGCCATATATAGATATGTGGGGAGGGGGGAATCTATCCATTGGAATCAAGGGGGGAACAACGTAAATCTATATGGGTGATATCTTAATCTCTAGCTCCCAAGTATCTAACTCGACCCCCCTCTCTAATATATTATAGAGAGGCAGGTAAAATGTAGATGCTTATAAAGGTATATAGTGCTGCCATGAGATAACTAGATATCTAGATGACTTGACATAGAAGAGAATTGAGTGGCACTCAACACCTTATATATGAAATGGTAGGAACTCAACTTACTGATCACAAAATCTAGTTAACAACATCTAATTTTATATATATTGTGATACTACTTAATTAAATATATTTCATTTTTGAAAAATTAACAACCTTCCCTCTTATTATAAATAAATAAAAATGAATATGTTTTTGAATAATTTATTTCACTTAAAAATGGAGGAAAATAGTTGAGAGCTTTCTTTTTTATTTAAAATTCTCCAACATCTGAAACCCATCTTGTTGCTGTTAAATTTATTCTATAATATAGCTGATTTTTTTTCTATATAACCACCTATCTGTTAAAAATCCAATTGAAAGAAACATTGTGCTTGTCCTTTATTCTTGCTTTTTCTTCCAGACTTCTAATTCTAGGTGCCAACTTACATACAAAATCCTAAGCTCTATGTCCCTCGCTTGAAAGGCCTTCCATTTTCTCCAAGTTCCACCACAAAGAATTCCAAAATGTCTGCGTAGAACGTGGTTGTATAGATCCCCAATGTGTGAGCCACATCAGAAAAATGGTCAAACAGATTGACATTTTGGCCCTCATACGTCAAGTGAGCAGGCATGGAGATCTTTTTCCTCATCATGTCTCCAAAGGCCAGCATTGCACCATCAGGATCGATCACAAACAACTTTTCTACTATCTTTGTGTATGCAGTCTCATGGCGCTTCTGACAACAAGCATAATAATAAAGCAACAGAAATAAAAAGATATATGCAAACTCATATTCCAGATTGCTATGACAATCAAAAAGAAATTTTAATCTTACTATTTTCTCTGCCTTTAAGATCTGTGATCAAGTTACATAAATAGAACTGAGAAACAAAAAGAGCTGGAAATCAACTAGAATTAAACTAATAGTTCTCTTATGTATACTGTGTTATGACTAAAAAGTAGATCATGTAAACTACATGCATGAAGGAAGTTAAACAGGGAGTTTTGTTTATTCCTATTTTTCTCCACCGCGTGCATGCAAATAGGGAGAAATTAACTAATGGTTATTCTAACATTCCCCCTTAATTTCTACCACTAAGAACTTCAACATTTACAATGCCTAAGTTTTGTCTTAGATAATCAAAAGTTTCCTTTGCTAATGCCTTTGTGAATATATCTGCCAATTAGTCTTTAGATCTTCAAAACTCCAAATGAATTTCTCCATTGAACACTAACTCTCTGATAAAATGAAATCTTGTATCATTGTGCTTGCTTCTTTTGTGAAAAACATGATTTTTTGACAATGCAATTGCTGATTTGTTGTCACAAAAGATTGGTGTTGACTCCTTCTATGCTTGTAATAAATTTGTCAATACTCTCCTCATCCAAGTTGCTTGACATGATGTTGATGTGGCTACTACATACTCTGCTTCAGCTGATGAAAGTGTCACTATAGGTTGCTTTTTGGATGCCCATGTGACCACACCTATTCCAAAAAGAAAGGCATGTCTAAAATTACTCTTCCTGTCATCAATGCTACCTGCAAAATCACTATCAGTATAACCAATCAAACCAAAATCATTAGTTGTGGAATATAAAATTCCATATATTGTCGTTCCTGCCACATATCTCAATATCCTCTTTCCAACTTGCCAATGTGAGTCTTTTGGTGACTCCATGAATTTAGAGATTAAACTGACCCCATACATGATATCTGGTCTTGTAGCTGTAAGATACATCAAACTACCAATTAGTATTTTGAATGTTGTAGAGTCAACATTAGACTCTTTGTCTTCTTTGCTAATTTTAGTCCCTGTAGCAACTGGTGTAGGTGCTGATTTACAATTCAACATCTTAAACCTCCTTAACACATCCTTTGCATATTTAGTTTGACAAATAAAAATTCCCTTCTCAAATTGTACAACTTCAATGCCCAAAAAATACTTCATTAATCCCAAATCTGTCATTTCAAATTCTTTCTTCATTGCTGATTTAAATGTGTCTACAGACAAATTTTTAGTGAAAATCAAATCATCAACATACAAACACACAATCAAAATTTGACCTTCTTTGTTGATTTTTGTGTACAATGTAGGCTCACTATTGCTTCTATTGAATCCATTTTTTTCATGTATGAATCAATCCTGCTATACCATGCTCTTGATGCTTGCTTGAGACCATAGAGGGCCTTCTTCAATCTGTAGACTTTTTCTTCATGTCCATGCACTTCATAACCTGGTGGCTATTTCACATACACTTCTTCATCTAGGAAACCATTCAAGAAAGCTGATTTGACATCCATTTGATATACTTTCCAATTATTTTGTGTAGCTATTGCTAAAACCATTCTAATAGTATCAAATCCAGTAACTAGAGCAAATGTTTCATTATAGTCAATTCCATGTTCTTGTGCAAAACCTTTTGCTAATAACCTTGCCTTGTGCTTTTTAACCTTTCCTTCTGCATCAAATTTGGTCTTATAAAACCATTTGAATCCTATGCAATCCTTACCTTCAGGTAGATTAATTAGATCCCATGTTTGGTTTCTCTCAATAGCATTCATCTCTTCATCCATTGCTTTTATCCAATGCTCCTCATTAACTACTTCTTCATAATACATAGGATCATGAGAGAAAAGAGCAAAATTTGAACATAAATCTAACTTCTCATCTTTTTGTTTATAAATCTCATTCTAGTTTCTCATTTTCTTACCTTTAAATTTTGATCTTAAAGTGGCAAGAGTTGGATCTGATTCATCACTTGTGAATTGGGTGTAGGATGACATGCATGACCAGATGATTCACCTTGTGCTAAGCTCCTAGGTGTTCTTATTGGAGTGCTTGTTCTTGCTTGTGGAGAGGATTGATCACCTTGAAAATTTTGTTCTTCATATTCTTCTTTATTTTAGGAAATTGGTGCTCCAATTGTGATGGTTTTATCAATGCTTCCATCCCATGCTTCTTCTTCTTTAAATTCCACATCTCTGCTAATAATCACTTTCTTTGAAATGGGGTTATACAACTTATAAGCCTTGGATTCTTCACTATATCCAATAAAAATATATTTCTCTCCTCTATCATCAAGTTTTCTTCTTAATTTAGATGGTATAAGAGAATATGCAATACAACCAAAAATTTTGAAATGATGCACACTATGCTTCTTACCACTCCAAGCTTGTGGAATTTGATCTCTAACACTCTTTGTTGGGCTTCTATTCAGAATATATATTTCACATGCTACTGCTTCTGGCCAATATTCATTTGACAAATGTTTGGCCTTTAACATGCTTCTAGCCATCTCCATGATTGTTCTATTCTTTCTTTCTGCTACACCATTTTGTTGTGGTGTGTACCTTGTAGTCAGTTGCCTTTTAATGCCATGATATCTGCAAAAATATTGAAATTCATTAGACATATATTCACCTCCTCTATCTAATCTAAGTACCTTGATGTAAAGGCCACTCTATTTTTCAACCATAGCCTTGAATTCTTTAAAATTTCCAAAGGTTTCAAACTTATTTTTGAGAAAATATATCAAAGTCTTTCTGCTAAAATCATCAATGAAGGTTAGAAAATAAGAACTACCTCCAAATGATGGAATTTTCATTGTTCCACATAAATCACTATGGACTAGCTCCAATATTACCCTTGCTCTATATGAGGCTCCTACTGGAAATCTTTCTCTATGCTATTTTACCAGACTACAACTTTCACATAGACTTCCTGGTTGTTCTATTGGTGGTAATCCCTTCACCATGTTTTTCTTTTGTAACAAATTCAAACCTACAAAATGTAAATGCCCATACCTTAAATGCCATAGCCATGATTGGTCTAGATGCATGGTTTTGAAGTGGGCTTCCTCTTCTCCTTGGATGCACTGAATTCGAAAAGGGAACATCTGATTCTTGGTCATCTCCACTTTTCCTATCAACCTATCATTTGGAAATTTGTCTAGTATTATGCAAACATTATCCATAAAAGATACTCTATAACCTTTCTATACTAACTGTCCAACACTCATAAGATTATGCTTTAGTCTAGGTAGAAAATAAACATCAAGAATAAATCTTCTTTCACCATTTTTTGCCAAAACATTTATTACTCCTTTACCCATTACATCCACTTTGTTATCATTTCCTAATTTCACTTCAGATTTTATAGAATCATCAAGACTAGCAAAGAATTTTTTATTCCCTGTCATATGGTTACTGCATCTACTATCTAAGAACCAAATATCTCTAGCATTTTCTTGAGCAACATGACAAGTGAGAAATAAGCTTCTAGAATTAGAACTAGATTCATTTGTGTAATTAGCATTCTGCTTGTCTGCATCTCCTTGTTTCTTTATAAATTCACTTGCATAATGTCCATATTTTTTGCAGTAATAACATTGAATGTTAGATATATCAAACCTTTGTGAATTTTTCTAGAAGTGATTGTTGCCACATCCTCTATTGTTGTAGTTTTGATTATTATTTTCACCTTGATCTGGATTATTCCTTCTATTTCTACCTCTGCCTCTTCCTCTGATGTTTGACCTTCCTCTTCTTCTTCCTCTGCCAAATGATACCTGAGACTTGAAAGCATTCTCAAAAGAAGTATTGTTATTCTTATTCATTATGGATTCATGTGTTAACAAAGATCCCATTAATTCATATACTGATAAATGTTCCAAATCCTTGGTTTCCTCAATAACTACAACTATTGCATCAAATTTGTTGGGTAAACTCCTGAGTATTTTTTCTATGATCTTCTGATCTGTTATTGTTTCTCCATTAGATCTAATTTGATTCACAATATTCAATACTTTACCCATAAACTGGTCTATAGACTCTGAATCATTCATTTGCAAATTTTCAAAATTTCTCCTAAGAGATTGCAATTTAGATATTTTCACCTTTGTATTACCTTTATAGGTGGTCTCTAATATTTTGCATACCAACTTGGATCTCGTTGCTACTACAACTCTAGAAAAAATAGATTCATCCATTGCCTATTGGATTAGGAATAGAGCTTTTGCATCCTTTTTCTTATTCTCTTTAAGCTCTTCCTTTTGTGCTCGATTTAATGCCTGATGGGCAACCTCATCATGTGGTTCTACAAAGCTATTTTCTACCAAATCCCAAACATCTTGTGAGAAAAACAATGTTCTCATTTTAATTGCCCAAAAATCATAATTCTTACCATTGAAAACGGGAATCTAGAGCTGAGAAATGTTGTTGTTTGTTGCCTTGTCTCAAGCTTGCAGGATTATGTTGTTGCAGTATTTCTCCTCCCTGGATCTTATTTCCAACGCTCTGGGTCTACTATTTTAAGCTATACAAGGCAAGCGCAACGTCCATATTTTTTTTGACTGCTACAATCTCTTTCAGCTGGCAGGCACTAGGCTCTGAGTAGGAATGCTAATTGTTGATAATAATCAGCGCGTTGCTACTTCTCCATGTTTATGAATAGTGGAAAACAATTGTAGGTTTGAAATCAGATCTACTGATCAGTCTCCTTTAGATTGAGCAATCAGATCTACGACGCTTCATCCACACTAGACTACGCTATCTTTGTAAGAGAAAAAATAATTTTTTGAGTTTGTCTTATTCTCCCACATGTTCAACTACTTTGTTCATAGACTGCTTGACCTCCTTCTATTCAAGATCTGCAATTTGTTTTATCTACTGGCTGCAGATGTGATTTTCATTGTTCCACGAAAGATGGCGTGTCTAGAAGCCTTGCTATTGAACCAATTCTTTGTCCCGTGTTCTATTCACCATTCACATTGTCTTCTACAGGTGCAAAGGTATGTGTACCATGACGTTATTCAGCTCTGATACCAATTTGATAGCAAGCATAATAATAAAGCAACAAAAATAAAAAGATATATGCAAACTCAGATTCCAGATTGCTATGGCAATCAAAAAGAAATTTTAATCTTATTATTTTCTCTACCTTTAAGATCTGTGATTAAGCTACATAAATAGAATTGAGAAACAAATAGAGTTGGAAATCAACTAGAATTAAACTAACAGTTCTCTTATGCAAACTGTGCTATGAGTAAAAAGTAGATCATGCAAACTGCATGCATGAAGGAAGTTAAACAGGGATTTTTGTCTATTTCTAGTTTTCTCCACCACGTGCATGCAAACAGGGAGAAATTAACTAATGGTTATTCTAATAGATCGATCACAAACAACTTTTCTACTATCTTTGTGTATGCAGTCTCATGGTGCTTCTCATCCACAACAACGGTGCCACATATTTGAGCTAGGTTAAGATCACCATATTCTTTATCCTGCCTTACTGTATTGCAGTGGGATATGAAGGCTGCTCTCTCTTGGAATGACGTGTATACAAATACAAGATATGGGATGTTTTCAGTGCATGGATCCTTGACAAAGCATACAAAATAGAACTTAGGATTAGCATTCAAGTTTGTAGAAGTCCCAACCATGAGTTATAAATGTGCAAATACTTTCAAAAGAAAAATACTTTCAAAGGAAAAACCAACAGACATGCAAGAGACAAAAGTCTGTGCTATGAAATTATTGATGCAAAAATTATAAAAGGAAAACTTAGATGCAATCTAAACCAAATGAAGTTTGTGTTGTGAAATTAAGAAGAGCTTATTCAAGCTGTACAATCCATTCATTTTATGGATGGAATTTAGCCTTGAAGGATGCTTGAGACAACAACATACATCAAACTGAAATTGGTATATGAAACTATCAATGCTAATGGGAAACATAAATTAGTGAGCATCTCGGAATGAAATTAGCTTCAAACAGTTTCAAAGAGAAAATTAGTTGCCATTTAAGCCAAAGGAAGAAAGTTGGTGCTGTGAAAACATGAATTCAAACATTCTCCACACAAGAATTACTGGAATCTAGACACAAGTAGGCAGTAAAATTATGGTTGCATTTGATTTTCTAAGCAAAATTTAGTGGGCATCTAAGCCAATAGAAGTCAATGCTCTGAAACCATTAATAGGAACTTTTTATGAGAATAACAAGCTTATATCTAAGCCTAAAAAAGGCAATGCTTTGAATTATGAATGCAAACAAATTAGGTGGATCAGAAACTTTTAGGTTTCCACAATCCCTAGTAGTTGAAAAATAAGGCTTATGGGGAAAACTGCGTTAGAAATTTTCTTATCTCTGAATCGAGTTACACTTCATGAACCGTCATTAGGTAATCGATGATGAGTCAAAAAGAGTGATCTTAAAAATCAATTAAAAAAATTGCAGCACAGTTTTATCCTCAAGTCTTATTATTCAAATCAGGTGGATATTTCAGCTCAAAAATTACATATGCAAATATTTTCAAAGAAAAATTACTAATACAACTATTTTCAAAAACCCAAATTAGCACAAAAATTATTAATGCAACTATATTCAAAGAAAAATCAGCCCACCCCTAACTTCTAAGCCTAAAATCTCTTTGCTGTGAATTGATACCAATGCAATGCACACCATTTACAGAAAGAACCAAAAATAAAAGGAAATCATGCCAATGAAAGGAAAAGTAGTTTACAAAAATCAATGCCTTGATAACAACAATTCAAATATTCAAGGAAAGAATAATCATCCATTTTGCTTTGTTTTTGTAAGACAAATTGACCAAAAAAAAGCTAAAGTAATCCCCTCAAATTAAGCAAAAACAATGAAAGTAAAGATGAAAGTTAGTCCCACTAAATTAATGTTATGAGTAGGATTTTGTAAACCTACCATTCCTAATCCAATTAAATATTGAATAGTCCTTTCAATCTATTTCATGTCTACCCTCCCAGTCAAATAGAGATTCATGTTTAACACATCCCCATGTCTGTTCTCTTCTGTTAAAAACTCAAGATGAACTAGAGTTAATTTCTCCACTCCTCATGCATGCAGCAGTTAACTATCAGTTAGTTAACAAATAGTTAGTTAAACTGTTAGAGTTGCATTTTGCATGTAAAGACTAAAATTAGTCTTTGGTTTGTTTTTTCTAATTATTGTTAGTTTTTCAAATCTATTTAATAGACCCATGGGGCAGTATTGTAATTTGAACAAGATCAAGAAAAAGATCATGAAGATCAGAAGATCAAGAAGATTGAGAAAAAATCTTGTTCCATGATTGTTGTAGCAATCTATGTGTTCTATTTTCTATGTTTTATATGTTTTTATTTTCTAAAAATTGGTATTAGATCCTGGTAAGGTTTTGTGTAGCAGAAGCACAAGGAGAATCTCACAGCAAAAGTTAGGAAAAGCGTAGGAGTGAAGCGCAGTAGTCACTGTCCAATGCGAGCACAGAGATCGACATCGGCAATTCAACTGACATCGGCTGACTCCCATACCGACATCGGAAAGGAAATTGATGTTGGCAATGTCACCTCACTGACCTTGGAAGATTAACTGATGTCGGCGACTATGTTCAGAAACAACAAACCAGAAATCCATTTCAGTGTGAGACATGGCAGTGAATAACAGTATTTCACAGCCTCAAATTCTTGTGTTCAATGGTAAGAATTATGATTTTTGGGCAATTAAGATGAAAACTTTATTTTGCTCACAAGATGTTTGGGATTTGGTAGAGAGTGGTTTTGTAGAACCGCAGGATGAGGCAGCCCATCTGGCATTAAATCGAGCATAAAAGGAAGAGCTTAAAGAGAACAAAAAAAGATGCAAAAGCTTTATTTCTCATCCAATAGGCATTGGATGAATCTATTTTTTCCAGAGTTGCAGCAGCAACAAGATCCAGAGAGGCATGGAAAATCTTGGAGACTACCTATAAAGGTAATAAAAAGGTAAAATTTGCTAAATTGCAATCCCTTAGGAGAAGTTTTGAAAATTTGCAAATGAATGATTCAGATTCAATAGATCAGTTTATGGGTCAAGTGTTGAATATAGTGAATCAAATTAGATCTAATAGAGAAACTATGATGGATCAGAAGATCATAGAAAAAATACTCAGATGTTTACCCAGTAAATTTGATGCAATAGTTGTAGCTATTGAGGAAACCAAGGATTTGGAACAGTTATCAGTAGATCAATTAATGGGTTTTTTGTTAACAAATGAATCTAGAATGAATAGGAATAACACTTCTCTTGAGAATGCTTTCAAGTCACAGGTATCATTTGGTAGAGGAAGAGGAAGATCAAGGTCAAACTTCAGAGGAAGAGGCAAAGGCAGATATGGAAGGAACAATCCAGAAAAAGGTGAAAACAGTAATCAAAACTACAGTAGTAGAGGACGTGGCAACCATCACTTCCAGCAAAGTTCATAGAGGTTTGATAAATATAATATTCAATGTTATTATTGCAAGAAATATGGTCATTATGTAAGTGACTGTAGAAGTAAACAAGGATATGTGTACAAATAGAATGCTAATTACACAGGTGAATCTAGTTCTAATCCAGGTGAATATAGTTATAATCCTAGAAGCTTATTTCTTACTTGTAATGTTACTCAAGAAAAAGCTAGAGATATTTGGTTCTTAGATAGTGGATGCATTAATCATATGACATGGAATAAATAATTTTTTACTAGTCTTGATGATTCTATAAAATCAAAAGTGAAATTAGGAAATGATATCACAGTAGATGTCATGGGTAAAGGTGTAATAAATGTTTTGGCAAAGAATGGTGAAAGAAGGTTTAAACCTGATGTTTATTTTGTACCTGGACTAAAGCATAATCTTATGAGTATTGGATAGTTAGTACAGAAAGGTTACAGAGTATCCTTTATGGATAATATTTGCACAATACTAGACAAGTTTCCAAGTGACAGGTTGATATGAAAAGTGGAGATGACCAAGAATCGGATGTTCCCTCTTCAAATTCAGTGCATCCAAGGAGAAGAGGAAGCCCACTTCAAAACCATGCATCTAGATCAATCATAGTTATGGCACTTAAGGTATGGACATTTACATTTTGGAGGTTTAAATTTGTTATAGAAGAAAAATATGGTGAAGGGTTTACCACCAATAGAACAACCAATAAGTTCATGTAACAGTTGTATTCTGGCAAAACAGCATAGAGAGAGCTTTCCACTAGGAGCCTCATATAGAGCTAAGGTAATATTGGAGCTAGTCCATAGTGATTTATGTGGACCAATGCAAATTACATCACTTGGAGGTAGTACTTATTTTCTAACCTTCATTGATGACTTTAGCAGAAAGACTTGGATATACTTTCTCAAAAATAAGTCTGAAGCCTTTGGAAAGTTTAAAGAATTCAAGGCAATGGTTGAAAAGTAGAGTGGCCGTTATATCAAGGTACTTAGACCAGATAGAGGAGGTGAATATATGTCTAATCAATTTCAAGATTTTTGCAGATATCATGCCATCAAAAGACAATTGAATACAAGGTACACACCATAGCAGAATGGTGTAGTAGAAAGAAAGAATAGAACAATCATGGAGATGGCAAGAAGCATGTTGAAGGCCAAACACTTGTCAAATGAATATTGGGCAGAAGCAGTAGCATGTGTAGTGTATATTATGAATAGAAGCCAAACAAAGAGTGTCATAGATCAAATTCCACAAGAAGCGTGGAGTGGTAAGAAATATAGTGTACATCATTTCAAAAAATTTGGTTGTGTTGCATATTCTCTTATACCATCTAAATTGAGAAGAAATCTTGATGATAGAGATGAAAAATGCATTTTTATTGGCTATAGTGAAGAATCAAAGGCTTATAAGCTATATAACCCTATTGCAAAGCAAGTGATTATTAGCAGAGATGTTGAATTTAAGGAAGCAGAAGCATGAGATGGTAGCACCATCACAATTGCAGCACTAATTCCATAGAATGAAGAAGAATCTAAAGAAAAAAAATTGCAAGGAGAAAAATCCTCTCCACAAGCAGGCACAAGCACTCTAATAAGAACACCTAGAAGGTTTGAACAAGGTGAATCATCTAGTCATGCATGTCACCCTACTCCAAATTCACAAGTAAGTGATGAATCAAATCCAACTCTTGCTACTTTAAGATCAAGATTGAAAGGTAAGAAAATAAGAAATTTGAATGAGATTTATAATCAAGAAGAAGAGAAATTAGATTTGGTTTCAAATTTTGCTCTTTTCACTCATGATCCTATGTATTATGAAGAAGCAGTTAATGAGGAACATTGGCTAAAAGCAATGGATGAAGAGTTGAATGCTATTGAAAGAAATCAAACATGGGATCTAACTATTTTACCTAAAGGTAAGGATTGTATAGGAGTCAAATGGGTATATAAGACTAAATTTGATGCAGATGGAAATGTTGAAAAGCACAAGGCAAGGTTAGTAGCAAAAGGTTTTGCACAAGAACATGGAGTTGATTATAATGAAACATTTGCTCCAGTTGCTAGACTGGATACTGTTAGAATGGTTTTAGCAATAGCTGCTCAAAATAATTGGTATGTATATTAAATGGATGTAAAATCAACTTTCTTGAATGGTTTTTCTAGATGAAGAAGTATATGTGAAACAACCCACAGGTTATGAAGTACAAGGACATGAAGAAAAAGTTTACATATTGAAGAAGGCTCTTTATGGTCTCAAGCAAGCACCAAGAGAATGGTATAGTAGGATTGATTCTTATATGATAAACAATGGATTCAACAGAAGCAATTGTGAACCTACTTTGTACACAAAAATCAACAAAGAAGGTCAAATTTTGATTGTGTGTTTATATGTTGATGATTTGATTTTTATTGGAAATTTGTCTGTAGACACTTTTAAATCAGCAATGAAGAAAGAATTTGAAATGATAGATTTGAGATTAATGAAGTATTTTTTGGGAATAGAAGTTGTACAATCAGAGAAAGGAATTTTTATCTGTCAAACTAAATATGCAAAGGATGTGTTAAGGAGATTTAAGATGCTGAATTGTAAACCAGCACCTACACCAATTGCTACAAGGACCAAACTTAACAAAGAAGACCAAGGGTCTAATGTTGATTCTACAACATTCAAAAGACTAGTTGGTAGTTTGATGTATCTTACAACTACTACACCAGATATCATGTATGGGGTTAGTTTAATCTCAAGATTCATGGAGTCATCGAAAGACTCACATTGGCAAGTTGGAAAAAGGATATTGAGATATGTGGCAAGACCTATAGAATATGGAATTTTATATTCTAAAACTAAGGATTTTGGTTTGATTGGTTTTATAGATAGTGATTTTGTAGGTAGCGTTGATGATAGGAAGAGTACTTCTGGACATGCCTTTCTTTTAGGCACAGGTGTGGTCACATGGGCATCCAAAAAGCAACCTATAGTGACACTTTCATCAGCTAAAGTAGAGTATGTAGCAGCCACATCAGCAGCATGTCAAGCAACTTGGATGAGAAGAATATTGAAAGATTTATTACAAGCACAGAAGGAGTCAACACCAATCTTTTGTGACAACAAATCAGCAATTGCATTATCAAAAAATCATGTGTTTCACAAGAGGAGAAAGCACATTGATACAAGATTTCACTTTATCAGAGAGTTAGTGAACAATGGAGAAATCCATTTGGACTTCTATAGATCTGAAGATCAATTGGCAGACATATTTACAAAGGCATTAGCAAAAGAGACCTTTAATTATTTGAGACAAAATTTAGGCATTGTAAATGCTAAAATTGTAAGTGGTATAAATTAAGGGGGAGTGTTATAAACTCAAGATGAACTAGAGTTAATTTCTCCACTCCTCATGCATGAAGTAGTTAACTATCAGTTAATTAACAAATAGTTAGTTAAACTGTTAGAGTTGCAGTTTGCATGTAAAGACTAAAATTAGTCTTTGGTTTGGTTTTTCTAATTATTGTTAGTTTTTCAAATCTATTTAATAGACCCATGGGGCAGTATTGTAATTTGAACAAGATCAAGATTATAAGATCAAGAAGATTGAGAAAAAATCTTGTTCCATGATTGCTGTAGTAATCTGTGTGTTCTATTTTCTATTTTTTATATGTTTTTATTTTCTACATCTTCTGCAGTCCACATTCTTGTCCACAGAGCCCAAGAGGTGGGGCTTGCACCAGTCTCATCATGAACACCATCAAAAGTATTAAGTATAGTCTGATAAGTAGGTAAAGCTTCTTCTATAATCATATCCCCAAAAAGGCACACAAGGTAATCATCTGGCAACCCACTTGCTCTTTTTCTCAGTTCTATCACTTCATCCTCAAAGCTCTCAGAGGAAGCAACAGGCAATAAATCACAAGGTTGCTAGCATGTTTTCACAGGTTTCAAGTGGGGCAAAATGTTATCATTTGCCCACCCATCGAGAGATTTGAATATATCTATCTTCTCAGGTGGCATAGAATGTGTAACCTGCTTGCGGTTGCTCTCACATCCATATTTCAATTTTGTAGCTTCTCTAAAATAACAACACAAATCATAATTACATGGCATTATGACCGAATCCCAATTACATAGAAGTAAACTACTCATGAAATATGGGGCATTATGACCTCATCCAAATAAATACTCAAAACAATGATAACAAAAACTAGAACAAGATTAACATCATATCATCATTGTTACAGAAGAAATCTATGCATATCAGCATTGTTTTGAGGCTCAAAAAACATCGTTTTATGTTTTGTGATAGTACTTACTTGGAGACCGTAGGGACTACACTTGTAGCAGCCATTAACAGTCTGCCAGCCTGGTAATTACATAATACTAATTTTTTCCTGCGATGGCTTAAACCCACTAATAATTTGTTCATGTTTTATGTTTTATCTATCTATCTATCTATCCCACAATAGTATTCTCTCCATTATGGACATACTCTCAATGACAGTATTCACCAACTATTGAAGTTGAGATTCAAAGAGAATCTTACTAGATAAAATATAGGGTCAAAACCAAGAGAGTTGAATAAGTGACTAACCATCTATGACAAATGGATAACCTAGAGCCCTGCCCTATCTATATATCTAGGGGAGCCACTATATATCTGTATGACCTATCTTTGGTATGGAGTCAAATGGGTATATAGGGTATTCGGTCAATCATCATATATGTATGTATGTATGTATGTATGTATGTAGGATGGTCACCCCACAATTGGAAATTCAAGCCAACTTGATTGGCTATCTCAATAGGGATACTGACCATCTAAATCAGGGTCTATTTATATGTCTATTTATTCTAATTTAGTGCTTGATTTGATGTGATCTATCTAGGGGCATCTATAGTCTAGTCGACACCCTATATATAGATAAGATATGGTAACGAGGCCATAGATATGCTTGAACCTTTTATATATATATATATATATATGGTAACGATCCCATGGACAGGTGCCATATACAATAGATATCCCCTCTCCCTCCATTGAGAGAGCGGTTATTCTATCTAAAGGTCCCTCTATCTATATAGGCCAACAACCCTCTATATAGAACTTGGACCCCTATATATCCATATGGCACCTAGATCTGTATATATCCTCTCATGAATGGTATATCGAACGGAATTTTGATAGCAACAAAGAACCACCAATATATCTATTCTATATGGCACCTGTCTAAGGTTCCATTGCCATGTGTGTGTGTGGGAGGGGGCGCAAGGGGTTGGGGCCATTACTTCCACTAGACTTAGTGACAATAACATGTATGCATTATGTTTAATTTCAATAATATGTACACATTATTGAAACCACAAATAAAAAAAATAAAAAGGCCCAATCCATGGGCATACCTAGTTTATTTTCATTTTCCTACTTGCTCTATGCTTCTCTTGGCTGAACTATGATCATGTTCTTCCTGAAGGAGGACAAAAACACACTGTATTTCCCAATACTTCATTTAATTAGCAATGCCGCTGTAGAGGGAAGGTAAGTAATAAAAAACTAAACCTATTAACACTAAATTTTAGCAATTTTTTTATTTGCATTGTTTAATTGTTAAATCCTATTCTTTTAACATCTTATTCCACTACAATAGACCAACATGCTAACTGTCCTTATAACCCTCTTAGTCTTCCTAAAGTTCTATAAGATCCCCTAGGGAATCAGGAGGATCTAGTTGCATGCATAGTAGAAAACAAAATATAAATTG
Source organism: Torreya grandis (assembly GCA_037957365.1). NCBI lineage: Eukaryota > Viridiplantae > Streptophyta > Pinopsida > Cupressales > Taxaceae > Torreya > Torreya grandis. The sequence goes on from JARHVA010001018.1 coordinate 2,971,260, forward strand.
AACAATTAATTAGGAGAATGAGGAATCCCACATTGACTAACATCTATAACACCTATTTCGCCAATACCTTAGAGTCAGTATTAGGTCAAGTTTAATCCATAATGAGTTAAATTTATAGAATTGCATCATATAGGGATAGATGTAGTGCTTACTATGCTTACAAATTATCAGCACATGAGGTGAAGGACAAAGAAATATCAAAATACCTAATTTTTGACTTATTCATCAACCCAAAAATCAATTCACATTTTCCAATAACCACTAAACATTTTCCAATCCATTGATGCCAACACAATTTGATTAGAAATTAGTTATAGGACCGATGGTAGATTGTGTTTCATTATCCATCATTTAACAACCACGAGGTCCCATTGTATTTTTTGAGGAAACTCTAATGTGATTTTGTCCTCAATAAGATTCCTAACTATTTTGACTATGGTGATTTTTAGGGCCAAGGGAAAGGCTCTACATAGGATTGACCAGGTGCACATCATACACCTAATCAGTCTGCAAGGATCCCTACCCAAAAGCTACTTTAGCCTAAGGTACCCTCTATGGTGAAGGAGGTCATGGATATTGACACTTTGCATGCACTTAGTATGCTTATTGATATACTTGTTCAGCATATGAGTAAGCTTTCTGAGACTGATTCTAGAGATACTCCACCCAATGTGCATACCTAACCTCATTGTTGAAGATGTTGTGGTGCAATATGTATTGAACCTTTAAATGATGATGGTGATGCTTCTAAGTGATTAGATGGTATACTCATAAGTGTTGAGTTTTTAACATATACATTGATAGTTGCACGTCGGTCACTGTGCACACGCATGTACACATGCAAGTATCTTTTATATAAATTTTATATTAAATTTAAATTATATTTATATTTAAAATGTAATAATCTAGCAACCCACTTGCTCTTTTTCTCAGTTCTCTCACTTCAACTTCAAAGCTCAAAGAGGAAGCAACATGCAATAAATCACAAGGTTGCCAGCATTTTTCCATGGGTTTCAAGTAGGGAAAAATGTTATCCTTTGCCCACCAATCAAGAGATTTGAATATATATATCTTATCAGGTGGCATAGAATGTATAACCTGCCTGTGGTTTCTCTCATATCCATATTTTAACTTTGCATCTTTTCTACAATAACAACCCCACAACACAACACAACAAACAAAAAAATAATTACGTGGTTCTAAATGAATGGTTCATAAGGTATAATATTTGTTAAAGGTTTTTCTAATAAATTTGTAAGCTAACCCAATTTGTTTATATTGCAAATAAGGTAGTAAGCTGAGCCAGATGACCCTGGAGAATGTTAAGCCACCTTTGAGCTAAAGTTAGAGTGCAAAATGGAGTAACAAGTTAAGCAGGCCTGATGGTCAAGAAGATTATGTGGCCTTGAACCAGAGTAATAAAATGGGTTAATAAAAGAGTAATAGGATGGGGGTAATAAGCTAAGCAGGTTTAATTGTGAGGAAAGACGAGCAAGCAGCTTGAGTTTGACAGGAAAAATGGGGTAACAAGTTATCGCAATAAAATGGGTAATACCAAAATAATAGAATGGGGTAATAAGTTAAGCAGGATTAATTGTGAGAAAAGTTAAGTGACTTTGAGCTTGAGAATATAAATGCAATAACAAGCGACTCAAGTTTGATTATAGAGAAGGTAATTAAACAAATTTGATTTGTAAATAAGATTGTAAGCTAAATGGGTGTGATTGTGAAGAAGGTTAGACAACATTGAGCCTCAGTAATAAGCTAAGTGAATTCGATTGTGAAGAAGTTTAAGCAAAAGGTGGAGTGATACAATCTGATAACAATTAGGGTAATAAAATGGGGAGGCCAGTGACAGAACTGTCTATAATCATGCTCAGAAAAATGTGGTCTTACCTCAACCTCTAGATATCCTTCCAAATTAAATAGAAAGAAGGCGTGCCTAGATAGAGGCACTTTAGGCTGCTCACTGCCAAACACAGATGGAGGATGGAGGACCACACTTTCTGCAACAGGGGATTGGCATGGGGGAGGGTTTTGGGGGTTGCAGTTGAGAATAATGCCAAAATTTAATAAAATGAGGTAATATTTTAAGCAGGGTTAGAGATTTTATACTTTCATAGTTAATAGGGCTTTTGGAAAATTATGTGATATGATTTTTTTTATCGACATGTGTAGGATTACAATTTGTGATCCATCATTATCGTAAGTTTTTTCTTCTTTTGATGATCAAGGGTTGTGATCTGAAATATGTCGATAAAAGATTATATCATGCAGTTTTTCAAAAGCCTTATGCACATAAGCATGGTTAATTGCAAAGAAACTTGAGCAACCACAACCCTGAGAAGTAAAATGGGGTAACAAGCCAAGTAAATTTAATTATGGAGAAGGAAGATAAGCAATATTTGTTTTACAGATAGAGTAGTAAGCTAAGCCAACTTGACTCTGAAGAAGGTTAGGCAACCATGAGCTTCACTAATAAAATAAATAAGCTAAGCATAATTGACTGTAGAGAAAGTTAAAGCTAATACTCACTGAAGGTTTTACAAATAAAATTAACAAACTAAACAGAGTTTATTGTTTTGCAAACGGAGTAACAAAATTAAGGTAAGTTAGATTGTGGAGAAGGTTAAGCTCAATCCAAATAAATATTCGGAACAACTATAACGAGAAGAAGAATAACATCATATCATCATGGTTACAGAAGAAATCTATGCATATCATGATTGTTTTGAGGCTAGAAAAACACTGTTTTGTGTTTTGTAACGGTACTTACTTGGAACACGTGGAATAACATCATATCATAATTGTTACACAAGAAATCTATGCATATCATGATTGGTCGTGCGATGGTCTAAACAACCAGCACTTGTTGCCACTGCCATCGTGCTTATCACAAGTCTACAAGGACCAAAGTCCATCCGCAGTTCAGTAGGTCCTTGTCCTTGTCACATCACGTCAGTGTTGTCTGTTCCATCAGGAACAGGATCCCGGAAATTTTTCATAGACAATAATATAGAAAGTAATTTTGTAGATTTTTAATACATACAGTAATTTCAGTTGGTGTTTCTAATAACAATGGGATTATTAATATAGATGATAATAACATAAGGCAAATGGGCTAATGGTACTAATAGGAAAGATTTTAAGATTGATAACAATTTTAATATTACTATTAATAGTATTAAGGGTATTTATAATAACACTTTTAATTATGTCGGTAGTTGTTTATTAATCAAAATGAGTCATCTATTTTGTCTTTGATTAATGATCATTATTTAAAGTTGGATTAATATAATCGTTATGTCATTATGTGAACATATGTTAAGGGTTTATTGAACTGTGTTGTAAGATTGGAGGTCTATTGGTAGGGATGCATTGGCCTATCAACAACTGTGTGGCATATACATGAAATGATGAGTAGTCATTAAATCCCACTGATAGTACAATTTATTTTTACCATGCTACAAGTTTGTTCTACGAATATTTACCCGGTGCATTTGATGGCATTAAAATATTTTGTGATGTATTTTAATGCATATGTAAGAATGTTGAGGTTTCATTGATGTGTTATTAAGCCAAACTGTCGTTGCAATTAATGTCATCCTGAAAACAACTAATTTATAAATGAACTTGTTATCTATGAGAGAAAGTTTAACAATTCATTTTGATAGCTAGACGTGCAAGGGGTGGAGACTGGGAATGCAATCATTATAAGGTGACTTAAGCTCCATTCAGTGCCTCTACATGAATGTGGTGAGCATATTTTCTTTGCTTGAGAATTTTTCTTGACGTTGATGTCAATTTTTTAATCAATACATTTCTTTGTGTCTTCATAAAAGTTTGTAGGATTGTGATTCCATTCTTGACAAAGCTGTCTATTGTCATTAGAAGGTACTTCATTTTTTTAATAGTGTTGTGGTGTTTGACAAAATAGAATCATTGGTTTCTTGTTATCAAAACTCTATGAATAGTTTATGGTTGTTGTTAGAGTTTATGCAAAAATAGATTGTGGTTTTGATTCATTATTCTATTTTGATAGCTCAATGCACATAGACCAAAAATTGGGCATGCAGTCATTGTCAGGGTTTTAATGCATGATTGCAATTAGAATATTTGAATTTTTGTAGTTCTATTTTTAACACTGATATGATAATTAATTAGTGTTGTGACATCAATAACTATTGTCACTGATGAATTGTAGTCTATGGTGTTGACACTATATGAACTATGCAGTAACTTTGATGAATGACCAATGTACCAACCACATTCATGCAGATGATGAATTATATTCTAAGGCCATTCACTACTTCAGTTTTTGTATTCTACCTTGATGACATATTGATATTCATAAAAATATGGGATGAATATTTGCACCATATTAGAGCAAGTGCTTGACACTTTGAAAAAACACAAGCTACACAAAAACATGGATAAATGTTCATTTTCCATGCCATAATTATAGTATTTTGGATACATTATTGATGCACAAGGAGTACACATGGACCTAACCAAGACTCAAGTCATCATGGATTGGTCACAACCAAATAAGCTCATAGAACTTCACAACTTCATGGGACTAGAAAATTTATACAAGGGATTTGTAGTTGGTTTTTCTCATGTGACTTAGCCTTTAAAAAATTTTACCCAAGGTGGCACTAAAACAAAGTTCCTCTAGAATGTTGCATAATACAAATCATTTGAAGAATTAAAATGCAGACTCTGTTCCACACTAGTACTTGTTTTACTCAACCTTCAACAACCATTTGAACTCAAGACAAATGCCTCTGACTCACTTAGAGTAGTTCTTACTCAACATGGTCACTCAATTGCTTACCATAGTGAAACTTTCACTGCACTAGTAAGGAACTACCCAACATATTCAATTGTGAGATTTATGATATTATTCAGGCATGTAAGCACTAGAAGAATTATATCTTGGTCAAGGAGACTGTGATCCATAGAGATCACAAATCACTTCAAATAATGAAAATGCATAACAAGTTGCAATAAGAGGAGCATAAAAAATGGTCTTCTTATTTTCTACAATTCCATCTTGGGAACTTGTGAATTCTACATGAGGCAGAGAGACAAAAACTAATATGGGAGGCTCATTTCAACAAGGTTATAGGATATTTTGGGGTTAAAAAGACTCTTGCGATATTGTATAAATACTTATTATATTCACATCTCAGGTCTAATATATCCAAGTATATCACATTGTGTATCATATGTGTCATAGGCAAACTGGTCAACAAAAATAAAAGTTTGTACACACCTCTATTAGTTCTAATAAGACCATGTGAATCCTTCTCCATGAAATTTCTCTTAGAATACCCTACTACGTAATGCTTGAATTTATACAGTAGTTTATAGATTCTCAAAGATGGAATTTATCATACCTTGTAAAAAAGCAATTTATGTATACACATAATATTTTCAAACTTTATCAATTACTAATGTTTTCTTTCTTGCAAGAACCTATCGAATCTCAATCTCTCTGAGTGCATGCCTTAAAGGGTGCACTAGGAAAGGTGTGGGTAGACCATTGGTGCTTTATAGGATTGTTGTCCCCTATAGCCTTATCTCCTCTCTTTCAACTTCCTCTGGCAATTTTCCACCTTCATTAACCCCTTCCTAAGCCTAAAACCCTTTTTGATAGTTTACGTTACACTATCAGTGCCATTAACCATGTACTATAATTGATAAAACTCATTTAGGATCTAGGTCAGCTAGGACCTAATTTATTTTTATCAATTTTGATATAATGATGATTAGGCTGACCCTATCATATAAAATTTTAAAAAGGTTTAGGATTATATTCATCTATATATACACATTCATTTTTTCATTTATTTAGGAAGGGAAGAAGAATATTATATTACACATCTGCTTATCCACCATTCTACTTGAGGAGCATAGCTTAGGGTTTCAATACTTTCTTTGGAGATACGGATCTTGTCTTGTGGAGAAGTTTTTTGGATGCATAGAGAAGTTATATAGTCTAAAGATGACTTATCCTTGTTATCCTTGCATAGCACAATAACCTCTTATAAAGCACCTTGGCCAAGGGAGAGATTGAGGCTCAACGAGTTCATCTTCGAAGGTAAGTATTCCTAAATTTGTTCCTTTTTTTTAAGATTAGATATATTTTTATTTGTTTTTCTCTCCCATGCATTAGGATTTATTATACATTGATGTGGATATAGATTTTTTATGCATGTTTACCTTTTATGTTTATTACCCCCACTTTGTGCCACAAGCGTTGGTGAGAACTAGATTAGACTTTACTTTACTTGTCATTTACTTGTAAATATGAAAACATAGGACCTAACTACAGTTGTTGCATGTTGTTGCTTGACTAGAGGCTTTAGAACCCTCTATAGTAAAGTTAAACTATGGTAAGAGATCCCTTGGTTAGGTCTAGCAGATCCATCTTGGTCATGACCCTAAATATCTAATGTATCAACAATTAAAAGTGTAAGGAGGATTTATCTTCTTTGAGATAGGATTGATTAATAGATTAGTTTCATTTCCCTTTGTATACATTCTAGTGACCCAACATGAATCAATCCCATGGAGGGTTTTTTTCATGCTCTCATTTTATCATCATATTATATTTTTCTTTTTTTTTAATAATATATTGAATCAGATGATATATTTATAATATTTTGTGTGCAAGTTTAACACACAGTCACTCCCAAATAGCTTTATTTTATCTATGTAGGTCTTCACCAAATATAGGGCATTAGATCCATTAGTTCAGCACAATAATCTTTTTCATCTCTAGATTTGCATACATAGTCAAACCAGTCAGCTATATCTATAATTCCTCATTTTAGTAAATAGGTCTACAAACATAGTTGAACCAGTTGACTCTATTTATAACTTATTCTTTAGCATATAGGTTTTGCAAACTTCATTGAATGAATCGACCCTATTAGCAGAATTTTGAATTAGCATTTAAACATCACAGCATAAAAATTTAAAATCTAAACATCTTCAAGCCCATCAAGGTTTATTCTTTCTCTCCCTATCATTTCAATTTTCTTCTTTCAGTACTATTTTTCACAAATTTGCAGTCTATAAAACTACAACCCTTCAACAAACTGGGTTGACATATTTGACACAGTTCTATAGTCTATCTTTCATCTAGAAGACATAGACAACTTGTTCGACTATGTTATTATAGATATTTCTTCTGCAAAATAGTAGTGACCTAGTCAACTCTATTTTGTATTTTTTTCATATAGTGTTGCCTAAACTGACTATATACTCTTCTCAATCAAAGAATTAACCTCAATTTGCTAGTAATTAATTCACCTTTCCTTTTTAGTTGCTTACATGCTTAGAGTAACAAACATAGATTTAATAGGTGGTTTTTAAAATTACCATTTTATTCACACTATTTTTCTCTTTTGTAAACACTAACAAATCACTTTTCATTCAAAAAAAATTAAGCATTTTTCTTCCCAATGTTCACCTACTTGGATTTCATCACCAAGGGGGAAGCCGACTTGGTTTTCTAGCCACGTATAAACATGTGGTTGATGGTATATATTATCAAAACACACAACACCCTTATCTCTATAAGATTGTGAAGTGAGGGGGTAGGCCCTAATATCAAATTAGTACCATCACCAATATAGATCCCTTTCAGCCTAAACATCCTAAAACCAACCTTAGATTACATTTTAATTCCTTATTACATCCAACTTCCCAATCACATTCAAATTAAACTTAATTATAACTTAATAACACTTAGGATGGCCACTTATTTAGAATTTACTTTCTATTTGTTACTTTCTCTTTGATCATTGAATGTTGTATTACAAATTTTGCATTAGCTAGTGTTGGTGCAAGGTTTGTTCTGTGTGTTCCAATTGGAGCAATCACATTGTTCCAATTGCTTTTGTGCATAATTTCATTTTAATTCAAAATTTTATATCAATTTTATTTCTTTTTTAGAACAATGTCATTTCTATTAACATAATTTATTATTAAAGACTATTTATCCTTTTTGCCTACAATAAATAGTTAGCTTGTCTAACAATGTATCCTTATCTTCATGTTCAGTCCCTTGTCTAAGTAGTACATAATTGACTTGTATGACTATGTCTTATTATTTCTTGGTTTGTTTCATATTAATTAGTATATAATTGATCTTTACAACTATGTTCCATGTTTTGTTTTGTTCCCTAATTTGCATGACACAGTCAACTAGTTTGACTCGGTATCCTATTTTTTATTTTATCTTTGCATAACCCTTTTATCCTCCTTTATTAATCATGAGATTATTGTTTGAGGATAATATAGAGTATAATCTAACAGATATGATGAGATTTACCAATCCCAATAGGTTTTCCCAAAAATAGATTGTGTCTTCCGCTTTAAATGAAAACAATGTGCATGTTGCCTCTCACACTACCAATTACAGAAATCCTCCTCACTCATCATCGGTTCATAATCCTCTTTTCTCCTTAGAATATGAGCCTAAATTAGATTATTCACCTAAAAAAAAATTCTTCATTAATGAGTTTCGTCAATATAGAAGAAAAGACCCTTAAACTATTTACAATCTCATGATAAGTGGTCAAGTATAAGAGCCCCATTCGCCCTCCCCTACATTATCTCATGGATTTGGAGGTGACACCTTCTTTGCTTCTCAACATCTCCCTTATATTTTGAGTCCTTCACACACTATGACCTCTTATTCTATGGTTTCTATGGTCTCTTCAACCTCCATGCCCAGTATCTCCACTAGCATGGTAGGTTCAACATCTAGTGGGCCTTTTCCAAGGCCCCTTCTCCTCAATCAAGCCACTAATGCATCATTTTTTACCAATGTCAATCATGCTAATGCCAATAATGCTACTAGTGCTTCCTTTTATACCAAAGCTTCTCACACCACTAGTGTCATACATGCCACTACTCATAGTAAAACCCAAGACACTAATACCAATGCCAATGTTTTGCATGCTACATAAACTAGTTAAATTACTGCTCAAACCCATCAACTCTTATTGCAAACTCTCAATCAAATGAATTATTTTCAAGCTAATAATACTAATCAAATGATGCATATGCAAAATCATCTCATTCACCTTCAAAATCAACCTCCATAAGTAACATGGGGAGTGCAAAATATGAACGCCCTCACACTCTCTCTTAGGGATTCCCATGGTAACCTCATTCCTCAACCTCCTCTTGTTAATAACATGATCAAATATCTCCAAAATGAACCTCTTATATCTCAAATTTCCAATATCAACATAGGAGGTATCACACCTACCATAGGTTATAATGGGTCAACTGATCCTACCTTACATCTAAAAACATTTGGTAATCTCTACAAAGATTGGGTCAAGCTTAACACTTTTGATGCTACCAAGCTATTGGCCAAAACACTCTCTAGAGATGCATTAGAGTGTTACAATAAATAAAATCCCATTCTATCACTAGTTTGGAAGATCTTGTTAACTCCTTAGCCTAAGAGTTTCAAACTAACAACCTCCCTGAGAATACCTTGGCTCACTTCATCAATTGCAAGCAACTTTAAACCAAAAAAAAATAATCTTTCATTAATGGATGGAAGACCTTGTATACTAAGTGTGAGTATAACATGGAAGACAATAATATTTTTCATATATTCACTAATGATCTTTACCCCAAGTCACAATATCAGGTTAGGATTCTCTCCATAAACCTTGGAAGAAGCCCTCGACCAAGCTAAATCCCAAGATTTTGTCATGCACCAATTTGAACCATCCCAACCACCTGTGGGCTCTCCTATGCTCATTAAAAATAAAAAACATCATACTATCAATGATTTTGTCATTGATACTTATGAAACCACTCACAATATTCTAGCCATCGCTCCCAACAACGTTTTGTAGCATGTTCCCACTCTAAAAAAACACCTCTAATCTAAATTTATCTCAAATAAACAACATCAATGTTCACAAACCATTATCATTAGATGATTTTTAAAAGTGTTTACCAAGGCCTCTAACATGAGAGATTGACCCCACTCATCTTATAAAATCATGGTATGATCCAAACAAATTTTATCGGGCCACTCTCATGAGACTTGTAAATAATTACTTAATCTAGCTATGCATTTTATTCTTGGCCCAAACTTTGACCATGATTCACTCATTTCAAAATTCCAACAAGCATATGACATAGCCTTTAAATCTCATGAAACAAAAAATGAAAATCAAGATTTAAACTAGGATAATTCTCATCTTGCCATATATAAAGACCCTCTTCCTAATCATCAAGATAGCAATGACAAGCCTACTCCTTCCACTAATAACATTGAAAGTCTTATTGACCAAAATCCTAAAGAAATTTTGGTAAATACAAATAATATGTGAAGGGTTGTTACTTTCTGTTTAAATAGTTTTTTGTTTGCTTTTTGAATTAAATATTACTTTATAAAAACTTAAAATAAAATAGGGTGTATGGGGATACCTGTAGATCAAAATATGTTGTGCACCATTTTGAATCCAGTGACAATGAGAACTCCTTTTTGGCTAGGAAGGCTAACCTGCACAAATGTGAATACTTGACAAAAATAGATTAATAAAAGAGATGGGTGGACTACCTAATCTAAGATCAGTTATAAGAAGTGGTACAATTCCTTAGAAGGACTTTAGTCCACTATTTATGTAATTAAGTGAATAAAAAGCATAATAAATTAAAAATAGATAAATGATATGATAATAAGGTTAATTCTTATTTTCTCCTCAATTAATTCAGCAATGTAAATGAAATATTCTTACCAATACGTGGAAGTAAAATCTAGATCATCTTGGATAATAGCTAATAATTCTTTAGTGACTTCATGAGAGGGTGAATAAATGATGGCACAAAAGGCTAGATCAAAGGCTATGTCACTTTGATCCACAAATAAAGGTTGGGAAACTATGGGGAGATCAATGATGTTGGTCACATCATGAACTAAATCGGGTAGAGTCATCTACAAGAAGAAGGCCACGTTCAAAAAATATTAATCAAGAAAGGATTTAAAATAGAATCTTAGGATTAAGTTCTCAAAATCTATGAATTAAACATAACAAATCAATATTGATCCTGACAGGATGGTGTTGATCGGTAGAATTGATGTTGATTCAGAATGAATCAGTGTCAATTCTCTCTGTGGTTGAGTTTAATAAAATAGAGACTAAAATGAAACAAATTTGATAATAGGAGTGCATAAATTGATAAAGAAATATGCTAATGATATTTTAATGATTAAATAGATGGATAAATGAAATACTAATTGACAAAGAATGATAGAATAAAATATGATACTTACCTTTAATTGGGTTGTGAGTAGAATGTAATTGCTCCATAGGCACAGGTAATTGCTTAGGTAGCACAAAGGATATGATTCAAACATGATGAAAATATAGTAGAGTATTATTAGGAATTCCATAAAGTCTCCAAGAATTCAAACAACAATTTAAGGCTCTAATTTTTATGATTCGAAATGCAAAGGTAGGCTACATATTTATGGATCAATGTCGATCTAAAGAATCAGCACTGATCATGGGTGAATCATTACTGATTTACCCAAAATAATTCCTTTGTTTTAACTATGGATGAGAATATCTCAAGGATAGGTGAATTTAAACAATTCCACATGGGGTAAAATTGGTTATGGGGGTAGATTCCTAGGTTATAAATGGTTTTATGAGGTTGGGAGTGGTAAAGGGGTGAAAGTAAAGACTATTTACCAAGATAGTAAATGGTAAATAATATAAACCTTATGATAGGGCTTATGAAGTGGTTTGACTTCCAAAATTTACAACATTGTAGAATTCAAGAAATTACTATTTTTAGAAACTTACTATTTTTATATTGCACTACTAAAATTGAAATTTTGGGCACTTCTATTTGGATTTTGGGGGTCAAAACCCATCAAGTAGAGATTATACCATCTCATGATGTTCCCCTCATTCTTATATTTCTAATGGTTTAAACAGGGATTCAAACAGAGCTATGGTGTAAAAGTTATGGCTCTCAAAAGTTTTACCACCAATTGGGGTAGGACCATCGCCCGAATTATCGCCTGAAGTGTTGCCCAAATCATTGCCTAAAGTGTGGTCCAAATCAAGGATTATATTGAAATTCATCCCAATTATATTTTATTATCTCCTCATCTTGGCCAATGTCTATCTCAATATCATTGAATGGTTTGTACAATAGTAACCTTGACCAATAGAAATCTACAAATTTCTGACTATTTTGTTCTAGGATGCTGCAAACCTTGGGCCACCCTTACAATAGCACATGTTTTTCTTGGTTTCCAATTTTCTCCTTTTCTAATTTTGGGATTATATATCCAATATCTTACAATATGAATGATTTGTAAATGTTCCATTGAGAGAGGCCTATCAATATATCCATCAATTATTGACTTTCCATTTTTTCTAGTTTCTTCATCCTCTTTTAATACTAGATTTAATACTAGTTTAAAAACTTTACACCCAACATTAAAAGATACAAATACCCTGGTACACTCCATCAAAGGAAGTTTTAACAACATGTGACATGTTTCAATTATACCTATATCTCTTTCAATAATTATTTCAGTTAGAAAATGTCTATACACTCGTGCAATAAGATCTTCTGGGTTTTCAACATTTGCAAGTCGCATCAACATTTGTTGATATGTTTTTGAAATTTTCTATAATTTTTTAGCATACTTTACAATGTAGTTCATAATGGCATTTTTTGATAGTACTGGTTACGAATCTACATTTGCATGCGATGATTGCAACACATGATGATTATGAATATTCAAACAATCATCATTTCTTTTTGGCTCATATCTTTATCTCCTTTTTCTATATATACACACAGTTTTGATCTATCGAGATGCAAAGGCCAAGGTGTGTTGTACCTACATCAAATAAAATTTTGTGTTATTATTCATATAAAAAAACTTAATACATATTTTTAAACTAATGCTTATCATTTTTTAGATAATTATTTTTACCTGCAAACCTTTCTTCCTCTTTTTTTGCATAGGCAAGCTCCATCTTTACACATGGTATGATGTTCCACACAATTAATCAATTATTCATAGTCTTGTTCTATATATATTTGATTAATGTATACTGTGTTCCTCAAACATGGATGTGATCTCAAATTATGTCCTCCCTATATCACACATGAAATTATATTCATTTATAGTTTTATAATAGATACTGTTTTATATAACATAAGTAAATTGTTAATCAATTCATACTTGTATGTTTCTTTGATGTGAATCTCCTTGAGGATTCCATGCATGTATGATTCCATTGAAATATGTGTTTACAAAGTCAACTTGATCTTTATTTTCCCAATCTAAGGTGTCCATATTCAGCGATCCATCCAACCATAAAAAACCATGCACATGTGGAGACCCCTATGTTTCCATTCATATCTACACCAAAAATATTTAACCTTCATAAAATTTTGTAGTATCTCTTTTTATAACACTGTATTTCTAATGTGCATATAATAAGCAACTATATGTGGGTGGTCAATTATGTTTTATCACTACCATCTTTGTGTTTCACATGGATCAGTAGGTGGAGTTCTTGGCATTAGTACATGGAGGTGTGGCCAATACATGTCTACTAAATTTAATGTAAATAACATAGTTGGCATTCCAATTTGATGCAATAGGTTAATTATCTCTACATGACACTTTGTCTAATAAGAATGTGTACCTCATAATGTAGTTCCATATTACATCAATTGATCTACAAGGTGATATTCTCGCATATTATCCATGTGTTCATCTAATTCATCAATTTTAATAGGTGGTTCTTGAAGGCTTTTCTTTACAAATACTGCTAACAAATTTTGTGCTTGATTTTGCATTATCCTATTCATAGAAAGATACATAAATTGAGGGTGTGTTTTAATATGATTATCTCAATATCAAATCAGATGTTTCACATATTCATGAAAATTTACATGATTTAGTCATGGTTCTAACCAATCACACCTTCCATCAAAGAATAGTGTTGGGAAAGCCATGTCTACTAAACCTTCTATCACATACTCATTCAATGGAGATGTACCAATTTGTGGTTAAGATATTAGTTCACCTAGATCAGCATTTAGATTGTTTACCCAAGCTTGAATCACTTCCATCTCTCTCAGGGCATTACATGGTTTGGTTTCCATTGATAACGTGTGATCTACAATATTACCTTCATCTGTCTCAAGTATAGGACATGGAAAAACATATTCATTGAAATATGTAAAAAATTTCATGTTAACTGAGTTTAATTTTTTGAACACATTTGTAGACTTATTGGTAGGGAGATTATTTAGTGTTGTTTCATCAATCTTGACATATTTATAGAACTTATCATGTTCAATCTTATATTTAAGTGCATTATATACATGATCTTTATTCATAATAAAGTTGTATGTAGTTCCAAATTGTTGATTTCTTCACACTATGATAATTAGAAGATCTGAAATATGATGTGGTAATTTGTTGGAAATTTCCTTAACATCATGTGGAAAACAAATACTATGCCCTATGCCTTTTGTGTTTGCATTTCCCTCCTATTGCATGGGTCACCTAAAGAATTGGATTCACACAGGTGATAAACATCTCTTCCACTTGGGTTAAGTTTGCCAATTCAGGTGGTTGGGGCCCAGGATCCATGTTATTTGTTTTGAAACAAAATATGATACTTACCTTTGATTGGCTTGTGAGTAGAATGCAATTCCTCCATAGGCACAGGTAATTGCTCAGGTAGCATAAAGGATATGATTCAAACATGATGAAAATCTAGTAGAACATCATTAGGAATTCCATGAAGTCTCCTTGAATTCAAACAATAATTTGAGGCTCTATGTTTTATGGTTTGAAATGCAAAGGTAGGCTACATATTTATGGATCACTATTGATCTGAAGAATCAGCACTGATCATGGGTGAATCATCACCAATTCACCCAAAATAATGCCTTTGTTTCAACCGTGGATGAGAATATCTCGAGGATCAGTGATTTATTGGTAACAACTCCACATGGGGGTAAATTGGTTATGGGGGTAGATTCCTAGGTTATAAATGGTTTTATAAGGTTGGGAGTGGTAAAGGGTTAAAATTAAAGGCTATTTACCAAGATAGTAAATGGTAAATAATCTAAACCTTAGGATAGGGCTTATTTAGTAAATTTGAATAAATAAAACCTACAAAACCTAATTAATCATCCCTCAGGGTATGAACTTATAGTTTCTACACTTTCATTGATGCTAATCCCACACACACACACACCAAACCTCCCAAACATTATGTGTTATCCAATATTATTACCCATCTCATCTAACAAAGTTTAGGCAAGAGGACCTTATATCTATACAAGAACCACTTCCAACATCTCAATTGGATAATAAATCTCATACTATCTCTACTATCCCATAAACATATACACCTATTGATAACATTTTTTAACCTTCCAATAACATTTCTTCTAATCAATCACAAGAAATACCTAAATCTATTATCCCATCATCTAAAGATAATCAACTGATTTTTCCTCAAATTAAACCAACCACATATTATCGACATGATTTTGCATTTACTCCTAATCCTCCTTCTTAGGATATCCTACAACATTACACATGTATACATATAAGTGCCCCCATGGGTTATGATGAATGGGACCCTATCATATAACTTACTAATCTCCCATCTCAAATATACTTTATAGAATTAATGCAAACTTCCCCCATCATCGCAACCATATAATGTAATTATTATTTGAAATGAAAATCCCTCATCCTTCCCTAGAAAGACGTGAAGCAACCTTGTTTGGGTCTAAAGATAGTATCTTAAAACAATGCAAATATATGTCTATACACATTGATGAAACAATAGACACTTCTCTTTCCCTAAAATTTCCTATTGCTTCTATGATTCCATATGAGATTTTTCTTCATGTAGATGATAATCTAGTATTTATTAACATTCAAATAAATGATATCCATGTCAAGCATGTTTTTATTGATGAGGGTTTAGGGACTTATGTTGCCTCCATCGATTTAATTAAAACTCTTAGATATTTTGAGTGTAAAATTAAGTCCACACACAGTTTATGTCAAGGTTATGATCAAAGGAAAATGCCTTCTTTAGGTTGCATTTGGATTCCTATTACCATTTATCATGTCATCATTTGAGTGGAATTTATGATATTTAACTTTCCCCTTTTCTTAAATATCTTGCTTGGCAAACCTTGGACTCATCACATGAGGGTTATTACCTCATCTTCTTGCCAATGCATCAAGTTTCCCCACAATGGTTCTATCTATAAGATTCAAGGAGACATAAACCCTTGTAATTTAAAATAGTTCTAATAATTTAGTGCATTTAAAATTCCAACCCTTGAACCCTTACCTAGTGTCCCATTTTAAGAATCTCCATGTTTCAATTATACTGTCAAATCTACCCAATGTTATCATGGTCATCCTAAACTCATTGAGAACGTACCATTAAACTATTAGATTCTAATGATGATGAGCTAGATTAGATCAAGATCAAGATCAAAACTTCATATCTCTCCCCTCATCTACTCACCTAACTTCCATCATCCTTGAAACTACATTCCTATCAATTATTTATTGATGACATACCCATGGTCTTAACCAAGACTCATCATTATATTTATCATACCACTTATGATAAAAATATCATACCTACCTACACCATCAATCTTCATACACTTGATTATGATGATGGTTATACTTTAGACAATCCATTTCTAGGAGGACTTGTCCAGGTTAGATATGTTGAGATTTTTTGGTATCGTAAATCTTTATTTCAATATTTCTATTCATCTTATCATATTCCTTCTTTCATAGTGCCTAATTTTAGTATTCTTCCTCTTTTTTATAGGGTAGAGATGGAGTGATCACATGGTATAGCTCTAGTTTTGGTAGAGCCTCTTAATAGCATGCTCATAAATCATGTTATGACTAGTCCTTATCATTTTTATAGATACTAAGATCCTTATAGTTTATTTCCCCTAGAGATGATGACTACTCCTCTTAATCCTTCTAGGCATCCTAATTTACCCCTAATTGAGCCTAGTTCAATTCTTACTCCTATTCTACCTTTAGCTAAGCCTCATCCTGTATCTAATTCTCCTTCTCCTTTAGACAAGCCCAATCTAGTTTCTCCACCATCACCACCTTCCCTTGGTGATGGCCTTCTTCCTTTTCTTTAGCTTCATCCCTTCCCTACCCAATGCGTTGATCAACGTTATTGTGACACTCACAAAGTTATTGATCATTATACTAGAGACTACTAGTTATACCAACCTTCCCTAGTTTATACTTCCACCTCTTCCATTAGTAGACCCCCAAAATATACTAATAAGCGTATTTGTTTCATCCATATCACATATAATCATTCTTCCACTCACTGTCAAAAGATTCAAAAATATATTGACACATTACATCCTACTCTTCCCCAACCCAAAGACAAGGATATACCTCCTCCCAAGTTTTTACCTAAGTATATTCCTAAATATGGATAGGTATATTGTCTTTGACACTAGTGCAGTACCCATCATATTGATCATTGTTGCATTCTCTAGTAACATCTTCATGATAACCTTATGACCATTCATGTGCTTGTTATTCCTCATCCCAAAAGTCACCCACGTAGAAAGGTTCCTTCTTCACCTGTGGCTTCTACTCCACTTGTGTCTTCTCCCCCACCTATGGTCCCTTCTTCATCATTGGTGCCACCTTCATGTCCCATAGATACCATTCCTATTCTATCATCTATTCCACTCATTGGTTATTCTCCACATGAGATCCCTCTTGAACATGATCATTTAGCTATGCTTACATTATCTATTAAGGAAATTGGATGAGAGTTATTTTCACACATTTCATGAGGATAGATGAGACTCTTGTTGACATTAGGATCCAGCTTCACAGAGATATTTTAAATGTTATGGATAATATTTGTGGATAGATTTATCAATATTTGTGAACACATGTTATTTAACTTTATTCTTCATTATGATCTTTTATTGGACTTATGATCCACTTTTATATGTCTTATATCATTTTAATATGTGTCAAATTTAGTTTCCCTTATCTATCTCACATGGATCTTATATTATGCATTACGTGTTGTATATGGTTTAATTTTATTCCATCTTGTCTTATGGTTTCTTTTGGTGATTTTCATGATTATACACTTATATTCATGAGTTCATTTATTGGCATGGATTTATTTGTCTTTTCTCATGTTTGTTTGCTACCTTATCCTAATAACACAGATAATTATTATTGTGACTTGTTTATACAAACCTTGATCCCCTTAGTAATCCTTCTTTACCATGTGATCAGTTAGTAAACAAGTCATCTCATTGTAATCCTATATTACCAATCCATTTTAGATCTCCCATTATTTCCCTATCTCCTTTCTCATATTAAGCATATACATGGTTGAAACTTGAGATAACAAATTTTTTCATAGGTAACCCTAAGTGTTTAGTCAATCATGTCTTTAGATGCTTAGTTCCCTTTAACCAAAGTCTAAATCTCATTAATGTGTATCACTTTTATCACTCCTATTGGTTATTCTAAATATATATGGAGGAGGAATCATAAAATCCATAAAAATTTAAAATCCAAATCATTTAAACAAAATTCAATGATATAAAAGGTAACATACAAATTTTAAAAGTCAAATCACACCAAAAAATGTGATTCATAGCATATCTCCTTTTTCTAATCAAAGCTCAAACTCCACAGTTGGCCTCATGATAGAGTCAAGGTTCATTTGGGTGTGGTAGGCCAATAGATTAGGAAAGTAAAATAAAAAAATATTTTAGTGCTACCTAATTTTTCACACAAGTACCCAATCTGCATAGTAGACCAATGGCTCTATAAGAGATCCTATGGAATAGGGAACATATTGTGGGAAGGCAGGTCCATTTTACTTTTATTGTTCATATAACTAGCATAAGTTGATCTTAGTATCTCACTTATTTGCCTATACAACTTTGCACTTATTGTGAGTGGGTATCTTTTGTATTTTGGTGGTCACTAGCCACTTAGTGTCTTTTTTATATACTCAGTATGTCTCATTTTTTCTAAGGTATTCTCATAGATACCTACGTCATGTTTTTTTTTACATTCCCTCTTTCATTTACAACATTCCTAATATTTATCCTTGAGAAATGTTGTTATGTTAATTGATCATTCCCCCTAGGGTTTCCATTTGTGAGTTGCATTGTAAGACCATGGATAGGACTAGGCCTTCCTCACAAATTACCATATTACAAACATCCTTTTAAAATCATTCCCATAGTTGTTACCACCTCATTGGTGTTCCAGTTGTGATTTTCAATGTAAGACCATGGATTGGCCAGGCCTTCCTCACAAAATATTCCAGTAAACAAGTCACAATGAAATTACATGTGTCAAATTTGAGATAAGTAGTGTTTGATTATGATTACATGTCATTGGCATGCCTCCTAGCTTGATTTAATATGTTTTATGTTAACTTCATTAATATTTCACTTTTATCTTCTTATTTTCTAATTACATGTATGCTTACAACCATTTTATTAAAATTTTCATACTTCTCAGCTTGAATGAGTGTGATCAATTTAATTTCATTTCACATTTTGTCATTCTTTTTATACCTCTCAATGTGATTTAGTATGATTGATTGACTTACTTTTTTTTTTTTAATACCATTTGTTTTCCATTGTGCCTTCCATTTTTATTACAAATTTTTCATACTTCCCAATGTGATATAATATGATTTTTTTTTTCACTTGGTGCAAATATTTTACATGGTTTGAAAATATTTTTTACCCTTTTTACCATCTTTGGTTTATTATATTTAATAATATTTTATTAATACACATTTAACATCATGATATAGTTTGTAGTACATTAGTTTTTTATTATTTATACTTGTCTAAGTCATTTTTGTCTTTTTCATTTTACCCATGCATGTGTATCACATAATGCTATTAAAGAAAACACTCAACATATATTTCTCATATTATATACAATAAAATCTAAATACATGTGCTAAAAATAAATAAATCCATGCATCAACATTCACATCCAAGTACAACTCATGAGATCAATACAAACTATTAACATCAATAGATAGCATCATGTGTTTTATAAAAAATACAATAGCCCCAACTTTAAGGCTGGGCTCCATAGATGTCTCGGATGGCCACAATGTAGATGCCTAGAATCATCCCCTTTGAATAGTATGTTGTAATAAGGTAGTATAAGATCTCAAACCTATAACCTACCCCTGTAGATTGGCCACCTAGTCATGCACCTATCTGAGTTGGATGGTGGTTGCCATGTATGCCACTCTCTCCTATGTTAGGGCCTACCAAGCTTGTGTCTTTCCCTCTCTAACCCCTATTATTGGTTTTATCCCATCCCCACATGCATATATCTTCCATATGGCCTCTCCTACTAGTCTAAACTAGCCTACTTGGGCTAGGTAAGATGGAACCACAAGAACATCCAAAGTGGTGGGATCGTATGGTGCTAGCACCCAGTCTAAAATGGCATGGTGTGCAGCCATAATCAGGGATCCCCATATGACCTCTTTTGTCACAGGATCTATAAAACCAAAACTAGATAGGCATCAAATCACATATATATCTTAAATCATCTATCTACCATAATCATAATATAATTAGCATTATATATCAAAAACTTAAATCAAAATTTAAACATTTCTCACCAATGTTGGTGTCACCAACCATGATCTCTCCATCCAATCGCCTATTGAGCACCTCCTCTATAGGCCACCTCTTCAGTAGTGTAAAAATTGGATTCACCACTCAAGCACATCATGATCCTCTCCTCATGGGTGCCTCTATGGACCAACTATATCCTAGAGCAGATGTTGGGTCCCTTGTGTTATAGTCCTCATATGTCTCCTCATGTCGATGATGCCTTCATCTTTGATGTGGGTGTGGTGATCATTATTTCCTCTTATATGGTGCTTATTGTGTTTTTACATTCACATCCATAACATATCCCCCTATTGGCTCTGCTACTACCTACTACCATGCTCAACTAGTTCATTGTCTAGCATATCAAGGCCTAATCACTAGTATCTCCATCAATACCCTTATTCCTACACTTCCTCTCAGATCTCTAGCATGCCATGCCCAATAAATAGGCACTACTAAATAGACCATCAGATGTGGGAGTCTAAACTATCCTAAAAAGTGTGCCATTAGATGTAGCTCTACTTATGATGTGTAGTGGACCATGATCTGCACCCATGTTAATCCTATAGAAATGGTCACCCAAATAAGACATAAATTAGCAATTTATGTATAAGGATGCCACATGATCTCCCCTCATGTGATAGTTTTTAATGTAGGCACATGGGGCATGATCTATACTGCATGGTCCTATCTCCACCTCAAGACCTGAGGTAACTTGTCATTGACCATATAGGGTAACCCAGTTGGTCAATACATGGGGAACCTATCATATATCTAAGTGCTTAGTAAAACTATGGGGTCTCATGGTATTATAACCTCTGAATGACATCCCATAAATATCACACATGAGTTAAACCCAAATGGAAACTCCCAAATCATAAAGTATTCCTTGATCTAGTATAAACTGACAGAAGGCTATCACATACAACGATAACTTACCATCTGACTTGTGACACAACATTTATGTTATCACAAGTCCTATCACTTCCTTATATATGACTAGGATGGACACAATGTAAATGTCAAATAAGCTCACCCTCAGCCCAAGGTAAATCCTATATGAGCATGTAGCCCACTGTATAAATGCTCATCTCTCATATAAATCCTCTTGTGTATTAATTATCACCAATGTATCTCTTATAGGAAGTCCAAACAACATGTGGACATCCTCCAAAGTGATACCCACCTCAATAGCATCCCCATCCACTTCCCATTATAAATTATTGGTTAATCATTCCCGTACTCGTAAGAACATGATAATGAGATAAACACTCAATGTGATCTATCTCATCTCCATAATGCCTCTGAAATTTAGAATAACTAGTCAAGCTCTATCTATGTCACCCAAACAATCTAATAAATCTGGTAGCCATGATACTTCTATCAAGCACCAATATCACTGGTGTCTATGCAAAATATCAAACAATAAAAGATGTATCAAATCTCCATGTCATAAATAATCAAAATATATTCTTCAAAAATTTTAAATTAACAACTTAAATAATTGGTTTGATTTAGTTTCCTATGTTTTTTTAATTTTCCTACACAATCAACCCATTTACTATTAAATTGGCCCTATACACTTTTGATAATAAATTGGCCCTTGACATTTGCAACTAAATTGGCATGTTTTATACTAAATTAGCCTTTTTTCAGATCTAGTATACTAAATTAGAACTATAGTGCACAGTCATCCCTATTTTATAGATTATACCAAAAACCCACCAAAACCTAAAAAGGAATGTGTGTGGTAGAACTATCACAAGTCTTATTACTACATTATGGATGTCCAGAATGGCCACAATGTAAACATCAAATAATCTCACCCTCAACCCAGGGTAAATTTTGTATGAGCATGTAACCCACTAAACTAGTGCCCATCTGTCATCTAAATCCTCTGGTGTATAAGTGATCACCAGTGTCTCTCCTATAGGAAGTTTAAGCAACACATGGACATCTTCCAAAGTGATACCCACTTCAATGATGTCCCCATCCACATGCTATCAGAAAGTATTGGTCAATCATTCCCATCCTCTTAATAAAATGAAAATGATATCAACACTCAATGGGATCCATCTCATCTCCATAATGCTTCTAAAACATTGAACAATCAGTCGATCTCTATCCACATCACTCAAATGACCAACAAACTTGGTAGCCATGATGCATCTATTAGGTGCTAATATTGCATACATCTCTGCATAACATCAAACAACAAAATATGTATTAAATATCCATGTCATAAAAATTAAAATACATTCTTAAAAATATAAAAATTAACTACTTAATCAGCTAGTTTGACTTAGTTTCATATATTTTTTATTTTCCTACACAATCAACCCATTTACTACTAAATCAGCCCTATACCCATTCGATAATAAATTGGCCCTTGACATTTCCAACTAGATTGTCCTATTTTATACTAAAGCAACCCTTTTTTAGATATAGCATACTAAATCGGCCTTGTTGTACACAATCAACCCTCTTTTATAGATTATACCAGCCCTCTTTTAAAGGGTGCATCAAGAAAGGGGTGGGTAGACAATTGGTGCTTTGCATGATTGTTGTCCCCTATACCACCACTTGATATCTAAAAAACCTTCTCCTATACACTTCCCTAAGTCTTGTATCCTCTCTTTCACCTTCCCCTAACCATTTTTTGCCTTCATTATCCCCTTTATAAGCTTAAAACCATTTTTGATGATTTACGTTACACTTTTGGCCCCATTAACCCTGTACTCTAATTGATAAAACTCATTTAGGATCTAATTCAGCCCTTAGTAGACCTAGACTAAGACCTAATTTGTTTTTATCAATTTTGATACATATTCGATTAGGTTGACCCTATCAGATAAACTTTTGGAAAGGTTTAGGGTTAAATTCAGCTATATATACACATTCACTTCATTGTTTATTTAGGAAGAGAAGAAGAATAATATTATATTTTGCATCTACTTATCCACCATTCTACTTGAGGA